>CANXYI011798724.1:0-16413 GCA_948208565.1 Hura crepitans
TTCAGGAATTTGTTGCAAGCCAAAACAGGCCAAAATCTACTCGTATAACCCAGGTTATGCAAGGATACGAGACACATTCATTCAAATCAAAATTTGATTCCTGGCCAGCTGGCTCGGCAGGTCCTGGTGCTGAAGAGGGAAGAGGAAAAGTGGCAGGTTATATTAGTACCTTGTGGTTTAATTGAGCAGATGTATTTTTGTCGACATTATTAAAATTGGTGTTCATTGTAATTGTAGCTTTTCTAAAGCAACAAGGTGCTGGTGTCAAGGGTATGGCAAAAAGTGCTCCTGTTAACGAGGACATTCCGCCTTTGCTTGAAGGAGGCGGAAAGATGGAGGTCTAATTGGCATTTAGCTCTCATGTTTGCTTCATTAAATTATTTATTGTGTTAGGCTTGCTATAAGGGTTTCCTGGAGAATTTTGATTACTGCTTATTCTTCAGGTATGGTACATCAATGGCAATGCAAAGACCCCATTGGCCAAGGTAGATAGTGGTAAATTCTATAGTGGAGATTGCTATATCATACTATATACCTACCACTCAGCTGATAGGAAAGAAGATTATCTTCTGTGCTCTTGGTTTGGAAAGGATAGCATTGAGGTAATTTATCTTGTTCGTATTTTGGGCCCAAATCTATTAATACTCTGAAGTGTAGAGGCTGATCAGTAGTAGCTGAGCCAATGAACTTTTTGTGACAATTTATTTATTTAGGAAGACACTTATATATTGAACATTGTTTAAGTTCAGGCCTGGGTATTCTTCTAAGAGGAATACATAGCAATGGCAATTGTTATGTCCGATTTCTAATGCACTCATTTCTGCTAAATATCTACACCATCATTATGTCAGGAAATCTTTCACATAAATCCATCTTTTTTTATTTTCCTGAAAAAAGAAATCATGAAGTAGATGAGTGGAAATTTTTCATTGATGAACTTCCATCTCTGCCACCCGAATGCACTTGGATTTTGTAATTGTTTCATCCTGTATAACTGGACTTCATAATATCTCGACCAGCAATTCTAACTTGTCTTTTTTGCCAACCCTTAAATCTGGTCTAGCATCTGCTTTTCATGTAGTTTCTTTATTTTTTGAAGAGTGAACTGTATTGGATCAATTAACACTGATCATTAATATTTCTTCATCATTGTGAAGTATTCATCTATCTGATTGTTGGAATATGTTAGTTTTGACAATTTGCGATTTTCTTTGTTCTTTTACGAATATTGACTGCAGTACTTTGCAATGCAACATCTTCATATGACATATCCATTTCATAAATCTGGACTTATGTCTGTTTTTTAAGAGGAATGTTTCATGCTTATGCTTATTTTCTTATCTTATGTTATAGTGATGGTCAGTTTCTGTTACTAATTTTTAATCTGTAATTATAAAATTCAGGAGGACCAGAATATGGCTGTTCAGATGGCCAATAAAATGTCCAACTCGCTAAGGGGAAGACCAGTCAAGGTATGATAGTGTTTATTTTCAAGTTATTGAATCTTGTTTCTACTATTTGCATCTGATAGGTGCTTGCAGGGTCAAATTTTTCAAGGCAAGGAGCCCCCGCAATTCATTGCACTTTTTCAGCCAATAGTATTCCTTAAGGTACAGTTTTAAATTCTTGTGCAAAATCTAATGCCATAGTTGCAGATTTAATTTTATAACTATGATTAAATATTGAAGGGTTTTAGTTAACTATACAACATGATCATCTGTCTTCAGGGTGGTTTGAGCTCTGGCTACAAGAAATATATAGAAGAGAAAGGATTGACAGATGAGACTTATACTGCAGATCGTGTCGCACTCTTTCAGATATCTGGAACTTCAATTTATAACAATAAGGCTGTACAAGTTGATGCGGTATTAATCACTGAGTTTTCTCTTTTGATGTGTTGCCGTGGGGGCTAAATAATATTGTAATAAGTCATTTTGCTTATTACATTGTGAAATCTAATTGTGCTCATATCCATATGTTATTCTTCTTTCTAGGTGGCATCATCATTGAATTCTGCAGAATGCTTCCTTCTGCAATCCGGCTCTTCAATTTTCATATGGCATGGGAATCAAAGTACTTTTGAGCAACAGCAAACTGCTGCAAAATTTGCTGAATTTTTGAAGGTTTTCTTCTTATTGGAATCATATTTCTTTAGCTTTCTTTAAAGCATATTGTATCTTTGAAATACTAATAAAGCCTTGATATGATAATGTATACTAAACAGCGTTGATGCACGTTGAAGAGAAGGGGGCTCCCTTTTTTTTGTTCGGAAAAACAAATTTGGGAATAGGAAAATATTGATTTAGCCTCGTAAAAGTTGTTCAACCCTTTCATACTTCTCTTTGAAGGAAATATCATAAATGGTGCAGTTAGTGAAAATATCATAAATGGTGTTATTCGTATATGTATGTAAATGAGTACATGTAAAATTAACCTAGAAGACTACGCTTAAGATTCTGTATTAAAAGAAAAATTAGAGGACAGACTAAGGTAAAGTGAAAGAATAGCAAATAAAAGTTGACAGAGACAAAAGATTCAATTTTTACGTTGGGTGATATGATTTATAATTTTTTTCCATAGTTTTGCATTTTTTTAGTAGTTGAATGTTATTATGTACTGGATTTTGGTTTTAGATAGTTACTATTCCCAATTTAAATTTTGTTCCTAAGTTGTGTAATGAGAAGATCAATTTGATACTTTATTTGAGATAATTCCACAATATACCTTAAACGTCAACAGGGAAAGAAAATTTCAATTTTTATATGTATCCATATAAAGAATGCATGTGAATAGATCTTAAAAAATCTTCTGTAGGATATGACTATTGTATAGTTATTTTTTTCGATTATAAATGCATTTTTCTTTTGCAAGAATGTTATGATTATGCCGAGCTTCAATGAAATTTTCTAGCCTAACTAACTTGATTAAACTGATCTGCGACTGTGTTAAGGAGAATGGGGTTGTGATGTTAAAAGGTGATGTATATAAAATTTCTTTGTAACCGACAAATATATGATATATCATATAAACTTCTTCCATGTATGTGTTAATGTTGCATTATACATCGCTGCTACTTGTTCGAAGTTAAGTAGTGTGATATGGTTGTTGTGTGTTAACAATATAAAATCATTCATTAATTAATCCATGCTCGACTTGTGAATCATTTTGTTGATATTTGCATTAACATCATTTAGTTTCGTTTCTTAGAAATATAGGTACCTGAAATGACTGCTACTGTACTTCAATTTGACTTCCATTGGAAATTTTATGCTTATAATCTTGAAGCACAATTACAAAGTCTTCTATTATGAAATGTTTTACTATTTAATCTAAGTTTCACTTTGGTGCTAAATAAGCCTGGAGCTTCATTGAAACATGCTAAAGAAGGAACTGAAAACTCAGCATTCTGGCTTGCACTAGGAGGAAAACAAAGTTACAGCAGCAAAAAGGCTTCTCCAGAAGTTGCTAGAGAGCCCCACTTGTTCAGTTTTTCATTCAACAAGGGTATTTTTCTTGTTCTTAAGTTTGGCTATTATTCCTCATTTTAATTTTTGTCTGCTTGAAGTAACATCTTATAAAAATTCCGAAGTAGTTAATATAACATTCTAACTGATTTTTTTTTAATTATCATTTTGCTGCTATCTGGATCTCTCAGGAAAATTGCAGGTAAATTCTAGACTTTTTATGTGTAATAAAAAGTTTCTTCTGCCAGATACTTAGTATTTTTTCTGTTCCATTCGGTAGGTCGAGGAAATTTACAACTTTTCCCAGGATGACTTATTGACGGAGGATGTTTTGATACTTGATACACATGCTGAGGTGTTTGTTTGGGTGGGTCACTCAGTAGATCCCAAAGAAAAGCAGAATGCTTTTGATATTGGCAGGGTACTATTTAACACTTTGTGCTTTACCAGATTTTCTCTCTACTGTAGCCCTAAAGTGAGCAGAAATAGGAAGGATCCAACAGCTAATTTTCTATTTATGTGAATTGAGACTGAGTTGATATGAGCAGATTTTCTTTCGTACTGCTCTTTTACTCATTGCTTTTTTTCTCCACAGAAATACATAGAATTGGCAGCATCTCTTGAGGGTTTGTCTCCACATGTGCCTCTTTATAGAGTTACAGAAGGAAATGAACCGTCATTCTTTTCAACATACTTTTCATGGGATCCCGCAAAAGCCATGGTAGGTTTTGCATCATCGTTATTTCTATTTTGGTCTACAAGTTTCAAGTTCCATAAATTGCTATTTCATTACTATCATAATTTAATTGCAAGTGCTGCTGCTAATATGTAGTTTGAGATGGATGTAGGGTGCTCATGATGGAAAGTCCATGATTATGTAGGAAATATCTAGAAAATTGTAGGAATCAATAGTTTCCTTATGTAATCAGATAATTAAGCTTTTAATCACACTGTTAGCTTATCTCAACAAGTCTCTAAAAAATGAATAAATCATAGACTGAACTGGGACAGTAGAAGAATTGGATCCTTGCGCAAAAAGGATCTCCAAAACAAGGGGAACTGAGATTGCAGATCATGATACTGGTGTAGGTATTATAACAGGCACTGCTTAGGAGCTCATGGGTATAAAAATTTTGAAGCATTTAGAACCTAGAATGCATTAGGCACATGTATGTATAGAATGGAAGTTGAGATTTGAGAGCATTGGAAAAGTGTTGCATAGAAAAACTAAATTTTGGATGATAAGCGGCAAATTCTTTGATCTTTGCAACTACTAGTTACCCATCAAGGGATCTGATTTTATTCTTTTTATTTTTCATTTTTTTTAACCATTAAACTTCAACTTATTAATGTATATCTGTTATAATTTTTCCCCATTAACTGCACAGGTTGCAGGTAATTCATTCCAAAAGAAGGCAGCATTACTCTTTGGTTTAGGACATCATTTAGTGGAGGTAAATTGTTGATCTATTTATATCAGAAGACTGCTGCATCACCTGATAGTGGATGATATACTCGTATCTACTTATTGTCTTGTATACAGTTTCAGTTTAACAGGTTGCTTCACAGAATATAACAACCTTTTCAAAGCACAATGTCTTCCTCACTTTCACTGCATGTCTTCTCCATTGAATATGAAACTACTTGGGTGAATTTGGTCTAGAACTTCTCCTTTCCAAAATATTCTTGGGGTGAGACATAGCTCTCCTAATTACTTTTGACAGCTCCAGTATCACTGCTATATGAAGAGTTGATTTAAGAAGCCTGGATATAGAATGCAAAAGTTGTCCATTATGCACTTCAGTTTTGTTCTTTTCAACTTTCATCCTCTCTTCCTTGTATGCACCGTTCATTTTAATCTCTCCCCCATGCCATCCTCTATCTGCTCTTCTCAATATGTTTATCCTGAACTGCTTTTTTTCTTTTAACACAACACATGAATTGCTTTCATTGAGCACCCCTTTACAAAAAATGATGTACCTTCATCAATAAGGAGCATTAGTTGGAAATACGTGATATTAGCAAATGCAATATTCACCATCCAAGTCAATTAGATCTTGCAGTGCTTCTTGTACATGTTAATTATTTGCATCAAGTATTGTGAATGGTGAAAGATTGTATAAAAATGAAAGCTTGTAGGCATACATTTTGAAGCATTCAATATAAAATATTACGTGACAGGAGAAGTCCAACGGAAATCAAGGAGGACTAACTCAAAGGGCTTCTGCTTTAGCTGCCTTGTCTTCTGCATTCAACCCATCTTCTGACAGGCTGTCATACTCTGTAAGTGAATTGTCAATGCAAATGAGTTCGATAAATTCAGGCTTTTATTTCCTGTGATTTTTGCCTAATCTTGTTTAGCTTTTTCAAGATATGCATTATCATACTGTTAACCTTCTTTTATTCACTTTCTCTTTCTTTCTTTTTTTTTTTCCACTCTTTAGTTTTTTCGCCTCTTGATGGGGCATTTGTTTTTCATTTTTTCAATCGAGTTATCATAATCAGTTTTCTATGATATTTAATTGTCCGGAATGATTTTTTTCTCATCATGTACCAAATGTGATTGTTTGTTAAACAATGGCCCTTCCTGCTAGCCTAGAATGAAAAATCAGTATTTTGGATTTTTTTAGGTTCATTTTTGTATTAATTTTCTTCTTCCATCCATGATAAGTCCCTAGTATTCCAATAATTCTGCTGAGGATTAGGTGGTCTATTTGGGTAACAGCTTTTGGCGTTCTTGTTGTAGATAAAGTGACAAGTTTTTATTTGGTTGTACGTACATGTGTATATTCTGCTGAGGATTAGGTGGTCTATTTGGTTAAACTGTTTTGGTGTTCTTGTTTAGATAAAGTGAAGAGTTTTTGTTTGGTTATGCAAATAAACAGACTTAAAGAATATTACTGCTGGTATGAAATAATTGTTTTATAATCTTCATATTAAATTTGCACTTTGATGCTGCATTTAAATTCTAAAATTGTTGGTTTTTGCTATCCACAATTTCTTTATATTTGTATTATTAAATCCAGTGGTTCTTCATTATCCTTTGCATTCTTTTTATTCCTCAACTGTGTGCTTCTGTTATCTTGCTTTATACCTGATCAGATGTGTATGCAAGTTTCTTAGTTCATTTACCATGTCAGATTCTTGTCTAATAAGCTGGATATGTTATGTTCTGTTTACCAGAGTTTTGATCGGTCAAATGGTTCAAATCGAGGACCAACTCAAAGAGCTTCAGCTTTAGCTGCCTTGAATTCTGCATTCAATTCATCCTCTGGATCCAAATCTACCCCTTCAAGACCATCTGGAAGAGGTCAGGGGTCACAAAGAGCTGCAGCTGTGGCTGCTCTTTCACAAGTTCTTACTGCTGAAAAGAAGAAAACACCAGAAACTTCTCCTTCGTGCAGTCCGCCCCCAGAATCTAACCTTTCTAGTAAGGAAGCAAAAATTGTTTTAGATGATTTTAATTAAATGTAACAGGCCACGGTTGCTTTAGAACTGTCTGTATCATCTGATTCTACCAAGAGTCTTCTTTATTCATGGTGCTTGAACCAATTTGACTTCATTTTCTGAAATTGAAATTTCTAATGCATTTAAGCACTTGCAGCTGAAGGGAAGAGCGAAAATTCACATTCTGAAGTTGAGGGTTATGAAGAACTTGCAGAAGTCAAGGAAACAGAGGAAGTTGCATCTGTATCTGAAAGCGTAGGGGAGGATTTGGAGCTGAAGCATGAAACCGAGCAGGATGAGAATGGTACTCAAAGCAGTCAAAGTACATTCAGTTATGATCAACTGAAGGCTCATTCTAAAAATCCTGTAACTGGAATTGATTTTAAGCGGAGGGAGGTGTGTGATACTACTAGATGTTTTTATTATAACTTAATTTTTCTTTGGATAGGTAATGAAGTTCTTGTTTCAAATTTCAGGCATATCTATCTGAGGAGGAATTCCAGACTGTATTTGGTATGGGTAAAGAAGCGTTTTATAAATTGCCAAAATGGAAGCAGGACATGCAGAAGAGGAAATTTGATTTATTTTAGATATCAGGAAATCATCCACTAAGAGGAACGATTTCTCTGCCATCTTATACTCCGACTTGCAAATCCTCATTCATTACAGTATTCACTGTTCAATTGAAAAGTTGTGACTTCCTCAGTGCATCATACCTGGCTTGATTTGTCTAGAATTTTATTATTTTGCCCTTTGATGATTCTAGCTGCGCTTAGCATCATATTGTTGTGATCATGCTTCAAGAGAGTGAGTTTTGCCCCTTTTTTACTTCTTTTTTTTGCTGTTTTTTTTTTTTTTTCTTTTCAATCTACAGCTGCCTCTTTGTAATCATATCAGCTTGTAGGTTCACGGGCAGTTGGTAGGTGAAATTCTTTCATTTGGTCGCTATTGTATCTCATTTTGTGAATTTTATTTACCTTTTATTTGCTAAGAGGAAAAGGGGTTTATGTGTTGCATTTAATACTTGACTTAAAATATTCAGGAGTGGAAATTTGTTGTTTGAAATAATGCCTTGGTTCGCCTTATTTCGTTTGCTAGTCATATATATCCTTCAACTTTATTTTTTTCCTTGTAGACTGAATAAATCAGAGTTACTGATTTGGCCATTGTTTGAAGCCTTTTTTTTTTTAAAAAAAAGGAAAAAGAAAGTCTCAAGTTGTTGATTTTTTTATTTTTACTTTGGAACCCTCTTTTATTGCTATTGGACGAAAATGTCCATTCCTTGTAGCTTGATGCCTATTTTACGTTCGTGTCAGCAGATCTTCTTTTCAGGGGAAACCATTTTTTATTTAAATATGGTAGCATTCATCGCATCCCAATGATAACTCGACATAGTTCCCCGCCCCACCTCTCTCTTTTGTTTTATCCGATGAGAAAAGGGCCTAAACCCAAAATTACGCAATAACAGCTCTAGGAAGAGAGACGCCTAAAACATCCTCTCTTCAGCCTATCTTTTAATGAATGGCAAGAATTTCCATACATGGATCTGACCTTTGAAAAGAGCTTTGATCTCGAAAAACAAGATCCAGTTTGTGATGTAGGATTCTTTCAAGCATAGGTCCTCAGTTCTCAACTTGGCAAAGATGCAACACTGAGTGTTGAATTAGATCTCTAAACTCAGCATTCCTTCCATATGGCTCAAAGCATCAATTTGTCTTGACATCGCTTTGGAAATTTGGAAACATCTTCATGATAGATTTTATTAGAGAGATTCAATTTTTATTGGAGAATTGCAGCAAATCACCTCCTTTACTCAAGGCAATCTTTCAGTTTCGCGTTATATTACTCAGCTTGGAACTCTATAGGGTGAATTTGTAACACTCCTTGCCCACACAAAGGAACTTGATAAAGGAGGTGCTACAACACATCATGTGATATGTTGAACATATAAGCATATACTCGAGTGTACAAAGAAGTGGGCCAAATATTTCCATCCAAATTTTAATCTTTGAAAACATTGTTATTGCCATTTAAAACTTTTTATTTAGTTTAAACACATTTACTATTTGTGGATTATGGTGTCAAAAATTTAGCAGCATAATAGCTATACCGGTGCACTATAAAAAATGAACCTGTATAAAACTTGTGCTTCTATGGTTCATATACATATCAAACTCCATTTCAAATCTCACATTCAACCAACAAATCATATATGTCATGTACATAACTTTTCTCATAAACTTTCATACCATATGTTTAAACTCATATACTTGTACCCATATCATATGAGACAAACACTATGTCTCTCGTTAAATTATATCAAGTTATTACATTTCATATAGGTCAATAATAACATATTACAAATATTCAGAAACAAAACATAAAAGCTATTCACATCTTCACATAACTATATGCTATTTTTGACACAACATACAAGAAATGCCTCATCCAACATTTTCACACACAAAAAGATGCATGGTCATTTTTAATAACAAAATGATCCACCTACCATTCCTCGTTAACTGTCTTAAACTTCTGCTGAGACAAGACCATTTGCTCCCCACCTATCTGCTATCAACCTACACATCAAAAGAAAAGAAAAAATGTTATGCGTTAAGCTATGGCTTAGTAGCATAGTCTAACCACAAAATATAAATACATAAAATAGTTTATGTCAAAATCTAATTACAAATTAAGAATATAAGGATGATAATTAAATAAAAAAATTTAATTTATACATAAATCATAACATTCTCAACTTACCACATACAGTGTCAGCTTAACAAATTCATTTCTTTTCTTGTACAATAAACATCAAGCTTTCACATAATTCTTGATATAAACAATATCATTATTTGAAACTCACATATCAACATAACTATATAGCTTGTAAGATTTCTTTTAAATTCCTTATCACACTCTATTAATCATTTCTTCAATGTACAATTTGATTCATTTAATAATTGTACTATATTATATTGTTCTTTCATAACTAGTTAACGATTGCTTTATTAATGCCATTTATAAAATTTGCTCATTTTTTCTTAGAATTGTTCTATTGCCTTGATAAGGAACCTATAGGCACTAGAGGTGTAAAGCTATAGTAGTCGAAGCTACAAATCTATAGGAAGCTATCAGAACTATAGGATAGCCGAAGCTATCAAAACTATAAGGTGTCCCTTATCTAGCATTTATGTATCCTAGGTAGAAATGGGTTCATGTACATTTTAATCCTTTCCTTATAACCATGTCAATATCCATATTCATGTCATCTCATTTTATGACACATTCTATAAACATTCAATAAACATGCTATTCATATACATCATGCCCCGAAAACCTATATCTATTATCATAGTCCGACTCAACGTAATCTCATGTATTTATAATCATTTCTTTTATGATAATGTATTACACATAATCATATGCAAGAACCATTTCACATGTCTTTCTTAAGGTACAACACTTATCATTTTTCATACACATCTATATTACCTTGAAGGTCTATTTATCCAAAATCACATATCATATGATTATTTCCATATTCATATATCTATATAGGCCATAAGGCTTATACTCTTATTCATTTACCATATTGCAGCATGATAATGACTCATCATGCATAATTTACATGTGTATTTCAGACATCAGTATCATGCTTTAAAAGTAAGTACTTACATCATAACCTTCATTCCTTATTTACTAAATACATAGCATCTCATATATATATTTAAGAAAAATATACATGTATAATCCTTTACATATGATTCATCCATATAAACAATTTAAGCAAAATTTATATTTTCATTTCATTCCTTGTGCTTATCTATCAATTAAACATCCCATATACATAATATATATACATAATCTCAAATAGGAGGCCTATGTGTGTTTATACTAACATGTTATGTTTACTAAATTCAACTAAGAAGAGGTTTAAATCATTTCACTCACTCACTTCACATACATGCATATAATTATCTCTGTATGTTTGATGTTACTCATATCCCATGTATTTTCATAAGCCCTTCTTATATACAAATTTCATGAAATTGGCCATCATTAGAAGACATATAACTATATCCAAAATTCCATATATGATCATATTCATGCTTATGTACATACACACATATCATGTTTATACGTTAGACTTAAGAAATTTACTTATTCCTCTAAGTGGCAACTTTCAAACATATTGAGTAATTTATCAAATCATGATTTTAGTTTGTAAGACCACTCTTTATTATGTATTATTTCTATTCTTAAGCACATAGCATGGCCTAATCACAAGAACTTCAAAAATTTACATATGAATTCCATATCACAACCAAATTTGGCCTATTAAGATAATAAATTCACATATTCTTTTTCACACAAATTAAGCATACATTTATGCTTTCATTTAGCATATAACCATATTAATAGTGATGAGCTATTAATTTATGACTTCTTAATTTAATAAGTATCTTGTTACAGTTTATCTTAGTCATATCATCCATATTCTTAGAGTTAAGCCTAACATTTCTTTTGTTCACAATAAAAATAAAATACCTTGCTTTATATACATCAATAATACCTTATTGGTTATCCACATAACAATATAATTCCTAAATTCACAAAAAGGGCTATATTTAACTTTAAATAAAATTACTCAAAGTTCAATCTTTCAAATTACATGCTTTTACTACTATTATTGCTCCTGCTACTACTGCTGCTGCTACTGTTACTGCTATTACTACTACTCCTGCTACTACTACTATTTACAATTTCTATGAAAATTACACTTTGACTTCCACAATTGTACCAAATTATGATATTGCCATTTTATTCCTTATTAATCCTAAAATTTGGCCTTATGAGGAAATTCCATATAATTCTCATTTCCAAGATTTTACATTATTAATTCCATTAATTCAAGTCTAATTGCATGTTTGATTTGATAATTTCATTTAAAATCATTTCTAAACAAAAATGTGCATAATCCATATTAATTATGAATCCATAAATTTCATAAGTTAGAACCCTACCTCAAAATAGCTCCAATTGTAATTTCTAAGTTCCAATTAGACTTTTCCATCATCCTTCCATCTCTAATTAGGCTTCCATATCCCAACTTTTGATTAAAAAAATTCATAAAAATTAAATATCAACATATAAGCTCATATTGACTTCATGATAATGTAATTTGACAGAAATCCTACCTACGTAAATCATTAAATCTTAAAGGAAATCAAAACTCACGTTATTGTTACCATTCACATAATAGTAACTCTCCATCCATAATCTCCTTTCTTTCTTGAAGATAAGGTTGGCTATGGTGTTTAGAGACTAAGAATTTATGTTTAGGATCATTAACTAATAAAAAGACTTAAGGAAATAAGAAATTAAAATGGCAAACATACTTCCAATGATGGATGGTTTTCATGAGGAAAAAGATGGAGGATGAGGTTGAATTCTATCAAGAGGATTTGTGATTTTATGGCCTTTATATAGGCTTAGATGTTTGCCTAAAAAAAGGCCTAGATGGATGGCTTAGATTAATGGTTCACTATTCAATCTAATAGTCTAAAACAATAATTCCTCTTATCCAATAGTCTAAAACAATAATTCCTCTTTCTTTTTAATTCTTTTTAAATTATTAGTAATAAAAATTAAGCCTGTTTTTAATTATAATAAATCCCTAAAAATTTATTGACTATAGAAAAATTTGACTCTTGGATCAATTTTGACAAAACTGCTAAAAAATGTTATTTTACGAAATAGTTACTATTCACTTCATTCAGCTACTAGAATTTTATTTTAAAAATTCCTTAATTCTCCATAAGAGATATTTGTTCCATAATTATTAATCCATAAAAAATCCATTACTCATGTTAAATATTGACTATTGGGTCAACTTGAATGAAACTATCGCAAAATGGGTAATATCTTTTTGCTAAAATATTATTCTTTAATACATTTGTTATTTGCCGTTGACCATTCAAATGATTTTATTTTCATTCCAAATTTCACTTAGGGCCTACCTATAACATGTACTATTCATTTATAGAAAAAGTACTATTCACATCCTGAGAGAACTGTTCATAACTCGAGAAGTACTATTCACGACTCAGAATTTTCAGGTTATTGCAATTATTCCACATTTAAGGAATTTTATCCTCGAAATTATACATTCCCATTGTTCACTACATCACTGCCTTATGACTTTCAGTTTCCTCATCAAATCCATACCTTGCCTTGATCCTTCAGCTCTCTGTTCAAGATTACTGTGATTCTTACTATCGTCAGACCCTCACATAACTCTTAACTTATTTTCTTTTAATCACTTGACCATATCTCATTTAGAATTTGTTTATCATGTTTTGTCACTTCCATATTCAACACATTAATGCTTCAATAAACTATTATACCATTCCCTTCAAGGATTTATTCCTTCAATTCATCATAGTAACTCGCACATATACTTTGATCATTATGGTTTTAGCCATCTTTCTTTTATCTCCCCTTTGATACAAGTTATAAAATTTCATTCCCTATCAAGTCTCTTAGAGTTATTTAACTCGTATGTCATCATTCGCTACTTAACATCTTTAAGTGATACTTCTCAAACTTAAAACATTTCTCAAGGGCTTCTTATAATACCCTTTCTATTTTTTTAACCTAACCTTATTTGATGTTTTCATTCAGAACAAGTTCTTAGGCAATTTGATGCATAAGCCCTTTAAAAACAATCACATACTCTTACCCCTCATGTCCCCTAATATAGATACTCATATATAACCTGTTCCATCTATATCCATGTACTTAGTTTTCCTCTATGTTCTTAATAACAAATTTAGCCCTTGCTAATTCATTATACTTATGCCAATCCATTCCTATATCTGGTACCCTTATCATGTTCCTAATGATCCTTTCTAACTTATCTATTATGTTCAACTTCTACCTTTAATTCCCGTTTTAATGTTAGAAGTTCTATAAAGTACCTTGGTTGATAGGTTAGTTGGTATATATGAGTGTCCTGGCAGTTGTGTAATGATGAATGTATGTTCACATATACAAATTCATACATATGCAATCATATAAGCTTAGGAATATCTAAACCTAAGCTTTGATACCACTAAATGTAACACCCCTTACTCAACCCAAAAAGGAGGTGCTACAACACATCCTGTGACATGTGATAGAACATATAAGCACATACTTAAAAGTGTATAAAGGAGTGGGCTAAAAATTTCCATCTAAATTTTAATATTTGAAAACATTGTTAATACCATTTAAAACTTTTTATCTGGTTTGAACACATTTACCATTTGTGGGTTATTGTGTCAAAAATTCGGCAGTATAACAGCTGTACTAGGGCACTACTAAAAATGAATGTACATAAAACTTGCACTCTATAGTTCACATGCATCTCAAACTCCATTTCAAATCTCACATTCAACCAACAAATCATATATGTTATATACATAACTTTTCTCATAAACCTTCATATCATATGTTTAAACTCATACATGTATCCGTATCATATAAGACATACACACTATGTCTCTCATTTAATCATATAAGGTTATTACATTTCATGTAGGTCAATAATGACATATTACACATATTCAAAAACAAAACATATCACATTTTTACATCATTATATGTTCTTTTTAACAAAATATATAAGAAATGCTTCATCTATCATTTTCACACAGAAAATGATGCATGTTCATTTTAATAACAAAATGATCTACCTACTATTCATTGTTAACTATCTTAGACTTCTACTGGGATGGGACCATTTGCTCCCTACCTATCTGCTATCAACTTGTACGTCAAAAAAAAGAAAAAATGCGATTTGTTAAGCTTATAACTTAGCAGCATATTATAACTACAAAATATAAATGCATAAAATAGTTTATGTCAAAACTTAATTTTATATTAAGAATATAAGGATGACAATTAAATAAAAAATTTAATTCATACAAAAATTATAATATTCTCAACTTATCACATGTAGTGTCAGCTTAACAATTTCCTTTCTTTTCTTGTTACAACTCTAATACAACAAGCTTTCACATAATTCTTGATATAAACAATTTCATTACTTTGAAACTCACATATCAACATAACTATATATCTTATATATTTCTCTTAAATTCCTTATCACACTCTATTAACCATATCTTCAATGTACAATTTGATTCTTTAATATCTGTATTATTATATTTTTCTTTCATAACTAGTTAACGATTGATTTATTAATGCCATTTATAAACTTTGCCCATTTCTTCCTAGAACTATTCTATTGCCCAGATAAGTGACCTTTAGGCACCTAGAGGTGCAAAACTATAGGTAGCCAAAGCTACAAATCTGTAAGACTATTGAAGTTATCAAAATTATAACACAACCAAAGATATCAGAACTCTAGGATAGTTGAAGGTATCAAAACTCTAGGATAGTCAAAGCTATCAAAGCTATAAAGTGTTTCTTCTCTAGCATTTATGTATCCTAGGTAGATTTGGGCTCATGTACATTTTAATCCTTTTTATATAACTATGTCAATATCGCTTTTCATGTCATGTCATGTCATGTCATTTTTTTAACACACTCTATAAGTATTCAATAAACATGTTATTCATATACATCATGCCTCGAAAACCTATATCCATTATCATAGTCCGAGTTAACATAATCTCATGTTCATATAATCATTTCTTTTATGATCATGTATTACACATAATTGAATGCAAGAACCCTTTTATATGTCTTTCTTAAGATACTACACATATCATTTTTCATACATATTCAGATTATCTTAAAGGTTTGCTTATCCAAAATCATATATCATATGATCATTTCCATATTCATATATCAATATAGGTCATAAGGCTCACCCTTTTATTCATTTACCAAATTGCACCATGAGAGTTAATAACTCATCATGCGTAATTTACATATGTATTAGATACATTATTATCATGCTTCAAAAGTAAGTACTTATCTTATAACCTTTATTCCTTATTAACTAAATACATAGCATCTCATATATATATATTCAAGAAAAATATATATGTATAATCCTTTACATATAATTCTACCATATGAACTATTTAAGCAAAATTTTATATTTTCATTTCAATCTTGTGCTCATCTATCAATTAAATATCCCACATACATATTACATATACATAACCTTAAATAAAAGGCCTATATATGTTTATACTAACATGTTATGTTTACTAAATTCGACCAAGAAGAGGTTTTAAATCATTTCACTCATTTATTTTGCATACATGCATATAATTATCTCTATACATTCCATGTCACTCATATCCCATTGTAGTTTCATAAACCCTTCTTATATACAAATTCCATGAAATTGGCTATCATTAAAAGACACATAACTGTATCCAAAATTCCATGTATGATCATATTCATGCTTATGTGCATACAAACATATCATATTTATACATTAGACTTAAGGAATTTACTTATTCCTCTAAGTGGCAACTTT
>CANXYI011798761.1:0-11484 GCA_948208565.1 Hura crepitans
GAGAATCCCATTCACACATGGCATCTTACTTTGGCCAAAGATTCCTGAATAAAGATTACACATTAGAATTGTGAGATAAACTCCCCACTATAATCTGGGGTGGTGAGTCCTTTATTAATTACTACCCTATCTTCAAATATGTCATGCCATACCTAAACACATTGCTATGTACACTTCTTGTTCAAAGTAAAAGCTTTAGAGTCAAAGTATGTCACTCTATATTTAAGATAGTTAGTGATCTCAAGACTAAGGATACTTGCACCACTAATATGATGAGATACTTTTACTGACATAGATTAAGTATCCATTTGAAGATCTCATGGTAGGTCTCTGATGTACTTACTTCCTAAGTAAGCATCCACATGTTAACTCTAAGCATCCCTATGCTTACAGTTTGTGAGAACTAGTGCTTGATCCAATCAAGAAGTATAACATGCGTTGATCTATCTGTATTAGCAATGTCCCATCTTTTTAATACTATGATCAGGGATATTTAGGTATATCACATTTGCATGCAATAAGAATCTCATATCATGAACACTTCATGATTTTCTCTGCATTATGATTTTATACCAAAACTTTATAACATGGTTTAAGACATTGCAAACAATTATAAGTAATATATAATAATACTATGATATAAAGAGAAATACCTTTTATATTAATTCATAAGGTTTAAACACATGAATATAACCATATTACATAAGCTCTAGGGCATACATCTAACATGATTAAGGTCCGTATAAACCTATATCCTTGCGAGAGGGGGTCTGTATAGACACGAGATGTATGCCATATTAGTTCTTACAAACCTTTGATCCTTGTAAAAGGAGGTCCTTAAGGACATGATGTGATTGTCCACTGGGCCCTTTCCTATAACAACCCGAAAATTTACCAATTTTAATGAACAGTACTTTTTAGGGATGAATAGTACTTCCAAGTTTTGGGGTGTACTGAAGTTACTAGATCAAAAGTATTAGTCATAATATAATTTTGGGCAAAGTTTGAAATTAACTTGAGTAAATTTGATTGGTTAAAAATGCTAAGAATAATTTTTCGACATTGTCTTGTGAATAGTGACCAAGGCAAAGTTGAACCGAAAATAATATTTAAAGTTAGTCAAAAAATTCTGAAAATTATATGACCTGACACTAAAAAATTCCACTGAGTCGAATGGCATTGGAATCAAAATTTTCTGAGGTTAGAAAGTATTTTTTTGAATTTTAGGAAGCCTAAAATTGATATTTTAATTTAGTTTTTTTCAATTTTTGAGCCCTAATTCTTATAGTATTTAAAGAGGTGATTTATCTAATTTCTAGAAGTTGAATGACATAAAAAGGACTTAAAATGGGAGAAAATTAAATTTTTTGAGGCATTAAAAATTTAATTTCTCACTAGTATATATACCATGGAAATTTTGATTTTTGGGTCAAAATCCCATTTTCACTCTCTCCCTTGACCTTACTCAAACTCAACACCCCTTTGAAGGAAATTTCCCATTTTTTCTTTTGTTTTTCCAAATTCAAGTTGAAAACACCAAATTAATGATGGTAAATTATTCACCAAGAGTGTAGACATCATGTTTGGTGGAATTTCAAAGAAAAATGATGTAATTTTCAAGTTTTTGGATTAGGAGAATAGTGCCCATTTTTCGATCAAGTAAGAATTTCAAAATTATGATATTTTTCCCTTATTAAGTTGGTGTTCAAAAGTCAAAAAAATATGGTCATTTGAATTTTTTAGGTATTGTATGAATTTTTACGATTTTTCTAAAATTGAATCTATATTAGGCAGTTGCCAAAATGAAGTGGGAGCATAATAAGGGGAATGCAATGGTTTAGTCGAGCCTCATAGTGTTTTTCAAACTCACTAGTTATGTGTAATCGACCTAATTATTGTAATTAAGGCATGATTAAATTTATATATATGGTAGCTAGTTAGGTATATGATAGTGTTAATGCATAATTGATAGAAAAAAAATGGAGAATTTAATTGTGTGTAGTAATTATAGGATATGATAGTTGATAGAAAAAAATGAATGAGGAAGGAAGGAATTATGTGCGTGTGAAATTAAGAATGGCCAAATGGCTATGTAACTATACATGTACATACATGACACAAAAATGTATTCTTATAAGTATGAATTAATGAGTTATAAATACTTAAGTATATATAATTAGATGAGTTGGGGATTAAAGTATATTGGGACATTAATATGCTCATATAGCACTTGAAATGGATTATTTATTATAATGATTGAATATGTTTAAAAAGAAGTATAGAATGGAAAATAAATGAGTACAAGTGCTGGATGAATTTATGATATTTAAAGTGAATACTAAAGCATAAAATAGATATGCAAAGTACGTATACATAATTAAAGCACATGGTTTGTGCTGAATGATAAAATGCGGGAAGTTAAGTAATAATGCTAGATGTTTTAACTTGATGTGATAATAATAGTATATGAATAATTATAATTAAATTCTAAGTAAAATGATAAAATTAATGAATTAAATAAAAAAAAGCCCATATGAGTAACAACCTAGTGTTGGATAGGTTGACCGGTCAATTAGGAATAGATAGCAACTGCTAGACACTTTGGTGTCGAATTTGATTATAGGTCCACTTACAGTCTGACCCTAAACTTATATATTATGATATTGAATTCTATGCTAGGGCAGTTGCCGTTCAGGTCCTACGAGGCCACTACACTGGTGCAGCAGCCGTTTAGGTCCAAAATGCAGACCACTGCATAAAATGATCTCATTATCCTTAGGTGTTATGTTCTCACAAAAATATGGGCGGAGTAAAACAATTATAAATATGTAATTGTTAGAAATAATATTATATTATTAATTAATTTTAATGGTATGAATAAAATATGAAATAAGCATAATGTTAATTCTAATGTGATTGATATATTATTGACACTACAAGTCTCATAAATTGGGTGGTCTAATTATGTGTGATGTGTGAGATAAATAAATTACATTAAGTGTTGGTTCAATTTTATTTAATTAAGTATATATGATTTTAAATTAATTGGCATGTCCACACATATTACATGAAATATTGGTAAATAAAATTAAAAGTTATATTGTTCATTAATATTGACATGTATTGATAGAATAAAGATATGCTTATAAGCTTATATGCAATAATTATTTCGATTACACCACTGAGCAATATGCTTAGCGCGTCATTTTGTTTGTGATGCATAGATAAGAAGAACAATTGAGCCACACCTCGTGATATCCATAGAAGTAAAAAGAAGGCTTTGTTTTTGGTAAATTTTGAAGATGAATCGGATTTATGTAATGTATAGACTATAGGGAGTCGCACTCTTATGTTAGTTATATAATTTTGGAACTAAGCCAAAGTATGTAATTACTTATAGTTCTTGTAAAATGGGTCTGTAATTATAAATCTAAATACGCTTTTAAATTAAATTATACATGTTGACACCTCTTCCTGAGGTTGAGACTGTATTGTTGAATTTAATGAGGAGTGATCGGATAGATCACAAAGAAGTGGGGATGTATGTAAATGATTATAGAAGTATTTTTCATAGGTTTAAAAAATTTTTGGATAGTGCCAGATATAGTCGTTATGCTGCCGAAATTTTGGCATGAGGATTCCAAATTTTTAAACCCGTAATTTGATTTATAAGAAGTTTTTAATATTAAAAAGGTTTTATATTATATTCTCATATTTATTTTAAAACTAAATGAAAAAGGACAATTTATGAAAAGTTTTATGGTATAAGTTTGAATAACATTTAATGTGTTACACACCTTAGTCGTGTTAGGCGATCGGACTGGGTAAGGAGTGTCACACTTCCTCTAGCCTTTTTTTAAGGTATTTTTCAGGCTTTGTTCCTAGGGTATTTTGCTTGGTTTGTAGGCCTCCCCTTACATCTCTTAAGAAATATCTAGGATCATTAGAAACCTTCTGAACTAGGAAGCACCTCCAGTGTCAATGTCTACAATGACTTTTTTTATAACATATACCATTCATGTTTAGAAAAGTACTATTCACATCCCGAGAGTCACTATTCATGACTCAAAATTTTCAGGTCGTTACAAATCTCAACCTCAATTGTAGGAGTAGATATATTTGTTTTGACTTCTTCATTGATTTTAATTATTGATTCTTTCATTATTTATCAACTTAAAATATGTTTGTAGTTCTGAACTGATGGGTTAGTCTATATGGATTATCTTCATGGGATGTAAAGGTTCTCGTGGACATAATTTGCTATTTCATTTATAATTTTTCTTATGTTTAGTCAATGCAGACCATCCATAATTGTCTTCAGTGTTAACAACATTTATTTTTTCTATTTTTTAGCTTGTAAAATTATTATATTACTATTTACATGATTTATTTTTCTTTTTGTACACTTTTCTAAATTCATTATTTCCTTTTGATGAATATTCTTGATTTGTTTGCACTTTTAAAATTAACTAATTAATTTGCCTTAATTGAATAGTTTCTTATTCATTAATATATGAAATATCTGCTTTCTTTTTTTTATTGATTAGTATTTATTACCTTTTATTGAATTATTTACTTTTTATTTTTGTTTGGCTCTTTTGTGTCATATTTACTTTATAATAATTACCTTCTATTTATGCATAATTTATTTGATTGATTTAATTACTTACTATTCTTTATATTTCTTAAATTTATATATTTTATTTCCTTTTGTCATTTATTTCATTTACTATATAAATACAACGCAATTTTTATTTCCCTATATTTTTTTAAATGTTGTAATAGTTTAGAAAAATCATTTTACATGTCAAAATTAATTCACATCAATGATTCTTTTAGATAATTAATTTGGTATATTTTTTCTTAACAAAAGTCACTAGAAAACATATTTTAATGAAGGTCAATCTCCAAAAAATGGGACTACCAACTACTATGGTATTACAGGTAATTATCAAGACAAATCAATTCAATAAATAACCCGTTTTTTCTATATATGCATTTTATTTATCCTTTTTTATGTTAATTATGTATGTTTTAAATGCTTTAAGATATTTTCTTCTTTACATAATGTGTAAAAATGCAAGATGCTTTAATTTATTGCATGTTTTAATGAAAAGGGACTAATAAATGTTAGAATCTAAAAAGAAATATTAGGTGGACATAAATAAGATATTGATTGTGAACCCTTTTCAAGCAAAAAATCAACAGTTTCCTAGAGTAGAATTAAATAGTGGTGGCTCCATCAAACACCCTCATCCCTCTACAGTATGCTAATGGTTGATAAAGAAGTAGGTTGTCGATTGAATGCAACACCACTTTGATCTCTAATTGAAAAAACCTATTCATAAAAAACATGTCATGAGACATAATTCTTACTAGTAATTGTATCTAAACATCTATATTCCTTATCAATTTTATTGTAACCAAGGAAGACACAAACAGTAAAATAGGGCAAAAGTTGGTTTATGGTCTAAGCCATGGGTAACAAAGATATCAAAAAACTCTCCAAGACAGAATAATCGAGTTTTTCATTGAAAATAACCTAATATGGATTATTATTTTGCAATATGAATATGGAAAGGCAATTGATAATATATATATATTGTTGCATCAACAGTAAAGGTCCAATATTTCAAAACAATTTTAGCATGACCTATAAGTGTTATATCATTTTCAATAATAAAGACGATGTTTAGCTTGAAATTTTTTAATACAACACCCAAAGTATTTCTCAATAAAAACATAAATTTGTTATAGGTACTAAAGGCTTCATATTTGTACTTAACGAAGCAAATCCAACAATATTTGCTATAATGATAAAAAAAATAGCAAATAAAAAGAATTATCAATAGAAGAAATATTAATAGGTCCCATAAATACATAATAGACCAAATCTAATGGTCAGAAGTGGAAAATGGAAGTTTGTGATTTTCACTAATAAAATAGAAGTGACATAAGTTCCGAAAAGAAAAATTACTAATAAAATTATTCTAATTAATAATCTTTTTTATTATAGAAATCATAGCATGACCTAGATGATAATGCTAGGTTTTCAAGGAAGCTAAATATGCTTGAGCAAAGAATAATTAGTAGAAAGTAAGACACAATAAAGTCCATCATTCTTTTGGTCATGTGCTAAAAATTTCCCTCATCTTCAAATCTTTATCACTTAACAACAACAATAAAGTGAAATGAGAATAATTTTTTTATTCTCATTTCAAAATAATAATGTTAATAACTAGGATGTGCACGAACTGGTTATCCTGTCCTTTAACAATTTTATAAATAGTCCATTAATTTTGGTTAACTACTATATTGGTTACGTATATTAACTAATTTTTTTGGATTGATTTTTTTGTTAACTATTAAAATTGTTAAAATTTTTAACATATAAATATAATAAACTATATGAATTATAAAATCCTTTACAAGTAATTAAAAATACTTCAAAATAAAATTACAAATCAAATATAATAGTTAAAATAAAAAAAAAAGAAAATTAAAGTTGATATAAATAATTGTATAAATTAAATATATTCCACATGTAATTAATAAAAATGCACCTATTATACTCCCATCAAAGTGTAAGTATTAGAAGTTTAATTATTATGAAAAATATACGATGGTTTAAATTATTAATATTTTAATATATCGAGGATCATTTGTAATTATCCTTTTCATGTATTTACTCCGGGCAACTTGCATTTTCAGTATCATTTAATTTGCCAACCTTACTTCTGCTATTACTACCAATCAGGGCTGTTAAAAAAGCTGAATATTGACAAATTAATAGTAATTTTAAATTATATATTAATTATATCATACATATTAAATTTAACAATTAATAATTATATTTATAAATATAAAAAATAAGAATTAAATTTTAAATGGACCCTATATACTCCCAGAATTTTATATATAAGACCCAAATTATGTTTTGTGGTTTGTGTTATTAGATACGTAAGATTGCAAGGAATGAAATTTAATGCTCCAATCAGCTTGAAATTTTTTAATATAACACACAAACTATTTCTCAATAAAAAAAGAGATTTGTTACTGGTACTAAAGGCTTCATATTTGTACTTAACAAAGCAAATCCAATCATATTTGCTATAATGATACAAAAATTTCAAATAAAAAGAATTATCAATAGAAGAAATATTAATAGGTCCCACAAATACATAATAGACCAAATCTAATGGTCAGAAGTGAAAATGAAAGTTTGTGATTTTCACTAATAAAATAGAAGTGACATAAGTTCCAAAAAGAAAAATTACTAATAAAATTATTCTAATTAATAATCTTTTTTATTATAGAAATCATAACATGACCTAGACGATAATGCTAGGTTTTCAAGGAAGCTAGATATGCTTGAGGAGAGAATAATTAGTAATGTAACACCCCCTACCCATTTCTACCTGAAACAAGCAAGGTGTGCTACTTCCCGCTGAGGTCACCTATCCTTAGACTTCCTTAGGGGCCTTTCGTTTAACTTTTACCTAAGTTTGATCAACTTTGACCTAACATGCCCTTATGTCATTTCTGATTAATTATCCTCTTATTACTGCCTATTTTAGTATGTTAAACTCTTAACTGATATTATCAGACAATTACAAAAACTCAAGCAACGTAATGGTTGCCCTGGCGATAAACCCCGAATAAACTTGCAAAGAAAAACACTTCTAAATTCATTTTTCAATCACCTCCCCCTTCTAGTCCTCCAGATCACAACAATCATCAACACATACACAAGTTACAAATCACAAGGTCCTAGACCCATCAGCACATAATTATGCATAACAGATTTATATTACTATGCAAAACTGTACATACATACCAGTGTCAGCTAAGTAGACACCCAAGAACCCATAATATCATGCTATACATGAGTACATCTATACAAAACTAAAAAAAATGATAAAAGAGTACCAAAAGACTTGACCTCAGCTACTGGAACACCCCTTAGCCATTTTTACCTAAACCAGGTAAGGTTTGCTACTTCCTGCTGAGGTCACCCATCTATGGATTTCCCTAAGGGCCTTTCATTAAACACCTGCCCAAGTTTTACCAATGCTGACCAAATATGTCCTTATGTCTTTTTTGATTAATTATCCTCTTATTACTACCTATTTTAGTCTATTAAAACTCCTAACTGCCATTATTAGACAATTACAAAAAATCAAGCAACATAATGGCTACCGGAGTAACTTACCCCAAATAAACCTGCAGATAAAAACACTTTTAATTTTATTCTTCAATCACATCCCCCTTCTGGACCCTTTGGTCCACCAGATCACAATAATCATCAACAATATACATTTTTAACTCATACATATCCCTATTCATGTTCACTTTCAATTCTATTTTTGCCATTTTCCATATCATTATATCACCATAACATTATGTTGCCAAATCACCCCCAATATAACTTATACATATCCCTATTCGTGTTCACTTTCAATTATACCATTTTACCTTTTCTAACTCTACCATTACCTCAACTAATAAACCATAATTACATGTATAAATGCCATGACCATTTCCACACACCTTTCAGCCACAATAACCATACCCACCTACACCTACATTTCATGCCAAGTCAATATACCATTCTTGTTATTTTCATACCAAAAATAACAATGTAACTTCATTTCACCAAAATACCATGTATAAACATAAACTTAAGCAATTCCATACAAGATTTACATACAAAATTTCACATGCACATGAGACATATCAAATTTAACTTATTCCACATACTAAGGGTGTGAGAATACCCTTTTTCTCCACCACTTTTATGCTTGTCTCTTTGGGTTTCCTCACTTGAATGTGCAACCCCTAAACATACACAATTCTTATCTTAGAAAACTTCACAAAAATAATCTAGACCTCTAAATGAAAATCTAAAACTATAGGAATTCTTAGAATACTATAATCTACCTATACCAAAAATAAAAAATGGAATTAGATCACTTACACACAATTTGGTCACTATTCACCCAAGTGGTGAATCTCTCAAGTTGATCTCTTTTCCTCAATTTTCTTGGTGGAATTGATATCTATAAATGATGGAGGTTTGATTTCCTATATTTTGTGTGAAGTTTAGAGGAGAAAAGAGAGAGAAAATGAAGAACTTTAGTGGGGAAAATGGTGGAAATGGCATTAACTAAGGTGGTTTCTCAAGGTAGAAGGACGACTTTTGGCCCATGTGAGGTGCCCACATGTGTAACCTCTCATTTATGCATGGGTGGTTGCCTTAGATCGCAACACATGGTGATATAAGGGCTAAAAATCAATTTATGTTACTTTTGGTTTTAGAAATTCATAAAAAATTTTTGGGCCTCTAAAAATTCTCATTTTAGTTTTAAAAATCCTCAATTAGTGTAACTAAGGTCCACAAAAAATTCAAGTAAAAATTCAACAGTTGACTTTTTGACACTATTCACTCGAAGAATAAAAATATTCAGAAAAAATAGCTATCGACCTTAGAAAATTATAATTCCTCCTCAATCATACTCAGTGAAATTTTTAATGTTCAAAGTGTGGTATTTTCAAGATCATCCGAGCACAGCCTTGGGCTATCCCGACATAAACTCATTTTATCTCCTCATCCACTAGTTCTTCACCCGAAATGATTTATTGGTTCTACTAAATTTTTAAATTCATTCATTTTCCCTATTTTCAGGCCCGTCAAATTTTTATGACCAATATGCTAGTCATCGGACTTACAATGATGGCCCATACCGTGGGGGACATTACTCAGCCTTGGAAGGTACTGTTCATAAGACTTTGAATTTCGGGTATTACAATTCTTCCCCTTTTAAGAAATTTCATGCTCAAAATTACCTAAGGTAAATGGTTGAGGATATTGCATCCGCATCTGCTTCTTACTTTCCCACGTCGAAAGACATCATGTATCTGCTATAAATCAGGTGGTAAGGCCAGTCGATAAGCTAAAGGATCCACTCGTTCTATGATCTCATAAGGCCCGATGAATCAAGGGTTGAGCTTGCCCTTCTTACTAAACCAAAGCATCTTCTTCCATGGTGACACTTTCAGGAACACTCAATCCCCAACTTCATACTCAATGTCCCTTCTCTTCAAGTCTGCATAAGACTTCTATTGATCTAAGGCAGGTTTCAAGCTTCCTCTAATAACTTTAACCTTCTCCTCAGCATCTCGAATCAAATCATATCCAACCATCCTGCCTTCTCCTACTTCACTCTAATAAAGAAGGGTCTTGCATCAATGACCATACAAGGCTTCATATGGTGCCATGCCTAAACTCACCTAGTGACTATTGTTGTATGCAAATTCAGCTATTGCTAGATACTAGTCCCAATTACCTTTAAACTTGATGGCATAACTTCATAACATGTCTTATAACACTTGTATAACTCTCTCTGATTGACCATCTGTCTACAAGTGGAAAGCAGTGTTATATGTCAATTCAGTTCGTAATGCTTCTTGCAACTTCTTTTATAACCTATAAGTAAATCTTGGGTCCTGATATGATATTATAAATGTTGGTACTCCATGTAACTGCACAATCTCATCAATGTATAATCTGGCTAGCTTCTCTAAAGAATAATCCATCCTAATTGGTATGAAGTGGGCTATCTTTGTCAGCCTATCCATGACCACCTAAATGGCATCACACTTGTTCTTAGTCATAGGCAATCTAATGACAAAATCCATGGTGATCTTCTCCTATTTCCTTTCTGGAGTTGTAATCGAGTGTAGCAATCTAGAAGGAACCTAGTGTTCTACTTTCACCTGCTGACATGTCAAGCAACAAGCTATATACTTAGCTACCTCATGATTATTCCCTAGCCACCAATAATGAGGCTTCAACCTAAGGTACATCTTTATGCTTCTTGAGTGCATAGAGTATAGAGCCTTGTGAGCTTCTCTCAAAATCTATAATCTTAACTCATCTACATCAAGCACACACAACCTATTATGATAATATATGCTTTTGTCATCACTCAACTCAAAGCCTATAGCCTTCCCCTCTTTGACTTTACTCATAGGCTGCACTAAATGTGTATCTTTCAGCTGAGCTTCTTTCACTTGCTACCTAAAATTTGCTTTGATTTGCAATTTAGCTAACACGTCACCTTCTGCTATGTACTCCACTTTATCATGCATCAATCTCAAAGTAGCTATCATCTTTTGACTTAAAGTATCTACAACTACATTCACCTTTCTCGGATGGTAGTCAATCAAGCAATCATAGTCCTTGATCAATTCCATCCAGCATCACTGTCTCAAGTTTAATTCCTTCTGTGTAGGCAAATACTTTAAGCTCTTATTGTAATGACCGCCGGTCGACGTCTTATTAACAGTGCATTCGGAACCCGATTGATGTTCCCCGTGGAGCGGGTCATCATTTCGAGTCCGATGACTGGCATATTATTCATAAAACTTTGACGGGCCTGAAAAGGGTCAAAATGAAAGAATTAAAATTTTTAGCAGAACCAA
>CANXYI011798806.1:0-18316 GCA_948208565.1 Hura crepitans
CTTCCAAGGTTTTTCATTTTTCATATGGAGTATTTGAGGTGTACATGTCATCTATAAAGGGAGATTTCAATTTAAAGCTATGTGTAATTTTGTAGCAATTTATAAATGTGGAACCCCAATATGGCAATTTGAGAAATAGTGGACATTGGTGGAGGAAAATGAAATTGATGGTTCTAGAATGGCTTTGACATAACTGGGAGCTCACTATGAGTGAATTTAATTCAAACATACTTTGTATGCTAGAGAAATTTAGGATTGAAGCTATGGGTGTGTTTATGGAAGTGTTGGTTATATAGGTGTGTATGTTGATGTGAATGTGAGATGCATGCTAGGATGTGTAATTAGAGCACATAAGATGATATGGATGTGAATTGGATGTGAAAAGCATGAGTAGGCATGCGATGTATGTATAACTAAGTGTATATCATGTATGTCATGGTAAAAGTATAGATGTATGGTATGAATGCTTGGGATTTTATGATGGCAACATGATGTATAACATGGGAGTGATATGGAATATGGTGGAAATTGCATGGTTATGTGTAAAGAGTCAAAAGGTATAATGTAGAGAGGACATGTGTAAGGTGGACATATAAAAACATGACATATAATATGTAAAGTGAAAAATGTTAGGTGAAAGGATAAGAGTTTAATTAAAATGTGTTACTTAAGATTCTAAAATAGGAAATCATGGATAAGTATGTTAAGATAACTTTAATTTTGGATGATGTAAAACACATTAAGGCATAATGGCTTGAGGTGAAAGAAAGAAAATGGATTTGACTAGGGGGTTGGTAAGGAAAAGTTACCAAATGAATTGTAATATTTACATAAAAGGCATGTAACTATCTAGGAAAAATAATAATGGCCCTTAACTATTTGAAAATGTAACGGGATGAAATGAACTATTTACTGTGTCTTATTGACTTAAATATAATTTGAATAAATATTTAGTGGAGAAGAAAAATGATTAGCTGGATTAATTTAGATCTAGAACTAGAAATAGAATTGCAATTTATTCAAGTATTGAAGGGATAAATTATACAATAAGATACTATGCTGTAAATACATAATAATGAATGGGTAGAAACTTAAAGAACCACTAATGGGTAACTTCAAGGAATCTAAGATATAAAATGGAGATTATAATTTACAAAGACCTAGGGATATGTGCAGGATACATTTCTGATAAAGAATTTCACAAAGGTATATCGAGCTAAATACTAGATAATGCAAGAAATAAAAATATCATTATAATTAAAATAATAATTGGGAGGAAAGTACTAAACTTGGAAACTAAGCTATTGTAATATAATGTAAGGAAGTGGTAACATAAAATCATAGGGTAAAATACTTTAAGATAAATGAAAGTAAGGTAAAATAATAATCTTGGTAGGAGAAAGAAACTAAAACTAGATATAAGATGAGACAAAAGACAATCGAATGATATTAAGGAAAATAATGAAACTTGAGCTGAAGATATGGTAACCTAAAGAAACTAAAGGTATTTTAAATGGAACTTAACTGATAAATAAATCAAGTTGACCAATGAAAGATAATATGTTTTGTTATGGAAATCTTAGATAATGAATATAATGGTTTTGAAAGTAATTAAAAGGGAATGTGGGTTACTAGTTGAGTATACATTCGATAGGTTGACTAGTCAACTAGGGATTAGCAGTTGCTAAAGGTTAGGTTTGAATAGATTTTAGCCTATGCATGGCAAGTGCAGCCACTAAGTGTTAATTTAAACCTACACGCTTTTGGTATTAGGAGGTTTACAGACTTATCCTTGCTATCCACTTATGGATATTAGGAGGTCCCACGGGGCTGATCCTTGCTATCAATTGGATGTATTACTTGGCCTAGTATATGTATTAGGATATTTGGAGGTCCCACAGGGTAGATCCCTACTATCACCTTTACAGATATTGGAAGGTCCATAGACTATTCCTGCTATCTACCTTACCGATATTAGGAGGTTCTTAGGAATTGATCCCTACTATCAGGTGAAGGGTGTGTATATACACTAAGGTCTAAAATGTGGGCCACTATATAGCTTGGTATTTGTTTGATTCTTAAACTAGGTAGGTGCTACTACTGAGGCCCAAAATGGGGGCCATTGCTTAACGTGATTCTTAATATCCAGTGGTTAGGGGCTCTTCCGAGACCTTGTGGGTATAAATGGAATAATTAAAGTACTTGAATGGATTTAATAATGCTAATAAAGGAATAAAAAATCTTAACTATCATAATTGAGGTGGCGTGTGAGCAAATACAATAAGAACAAGAATTAAGCTATAAGACGGGACTTGAGAAACTCACATAATCTTAGTAGGAACCCAAAAGCAAGTAAAAGACTAATGGAATAGTGGTGGAAAATGGAAACATACATGGATAAATGAGTTATAGAAAGTGAATAAAATGTAAGGCCTTCTTGGACTAAACTAGAAAAAATTGCCTAATTCAAGCAAAGCATATAGTAACCTCTATACATAAGATAGAAAGGGCTTAATTGGATAGATTTAATTAGGAAATGATGAGAACATATGGATAAACTATGTAAATCAAGTAACTTAAATATTGGAAAAATAATGGTATAAAGATACAAGTTAGTATAAATCACAAGTAAGCATAGTGAAAATAGTCCCAAACAATCTAGGTTAATGGTCTAGATGATGTACAATAAGCAAATTGTTAAATAGTCTCAAACCACTACTTTAAGAGGATACATGATATAACTAGAGACCTTAATAGAAAGATTGAAAATATTAAGTAACTGATATTAGGAAATTTTTGTGTGCATACTAGTGTTTATGATACATTATTTGTTTGGTTAAATTTAGCACTGAGTGTATACTTAGCATATTAGGTGTTTAATGCACAGGTGGTAGCTTTGGATAGTATGTTGAGGACAACCAGTAGTGCATCCGTAAACTGTTTAGGTATGATGTTGACTTATTAAATTGTGATGTTTTAGTAGATGAAGGTACTCATGCATGTTCCTATGAGTAGTTAGGTGATAAAATGTTTAGATGATAGTGTATTGGCTTATAGTTGTGTAAAATGAGCTCTTAGCTGTAGTAACAGATTAGGCTAAGATTTGGTAGTGAGATCAAGCAGGTGAGTGTCATATGCCTAAGAGGTTCACCCTAGATCATTAAATCCATTACATAAAATTTCTATACTGAATTGGAGAGACCCAAGTAAAAGTTAAATGAAAGCCCCTTAAAGAAATCGAAGGATGGGTGACCTCATGAGAAGTTGCACTCTTTGCCTATTTTCTTCAATAATAGGTAAGGGGTGTTACATTTAGTGGTATCAGAGTGGGTTTAGGCAATCCTAGGTAGTAATACATGAGTGCCTTAGGAAATTCTTGGTTATGGATAGTCGCTATGCCACTGTTAAATAAAGATTGTTGATAAATAGTTGATGAAATAATTATGTGAATTTCTTAGAACACAAAGGAAATAATAGGCAATGGTAGTGGTGTTATGACCTTGCATAACCATCTTCCTCTTAAGTTAACTCTGTAGATGTAGTTAATATAACTAAGAAAGAGCAACAATGCTCTAACGGAGAGGTAATAGGCTCCGTGGATGGTATGAGAGGATGGCTTGGTTAATTAAGCAAACAGAGGATATAAGCATTTGAAAGAAGAAAGTATAGTACCACTCTATATTGAATAGTGATTGTAAGATGATTATCAGGTGATTGAGGCTCTTGATAATAAAGGAAAGGTAAAGACTGGCTAAGTATTGGGAATAAAGAATAGATAGTAACAAGGTGTTGGAATATTTCTAGAAGCCAGAGTACCTATTGATAGGCAAACGGTGCCATAAAGAAGTTAGTGAGAAGAAAAAAAGGGAAATCTAAGGGAACCTTAGGAGATAGAAAGAGTGTAGTGTACTCAAGGGTTATCAATAAGGAATAAATTACTGGTGTATTATGCTTAGTGAGGTTAAATGTCTCTAGAAAGTGGTAAATGGAAATAGTGTGAGCCTCCAATGAGGCACATTAGTTGCCTATACTTTTAAGGTATACTAAATGAGTTGTTATCAACTTTCAAAGGGTATAGAAAGTTATGGGACTAAAGCATAGGACACCTATATTAAGGAGTAATAGAAATATGAGAGTTAAGTAGGAAAAGAGGATTGGTGAAGTCAGATGGCATAAAAGTGAGATAACAATGATTAGCAGGGTGAATCATAGGACACATTGTATTAAAAGAGTAAGGATAGAACTAAGGATAGGAACTGGCTATCAAGGTCCCTAAAGATAAGGGCTATTGCTTTTCTTTAATACATTTATTACGGGGCTTAGGTATTGTATTATGTAGCTTAGGTTGTATTTTGACATTTGCATAATTGTATTATGCATGACATGTTTTTCCATGAGAAAACTCTATGCATGTGTTATAAAAAAAATTAAGCATGGCATGCTAATAGCCCTAATACAGAAGGGACTTGATTCAGTGAGGGAAAGAGAGAAGAATAATATAGTGGCAATAAAAAGAGAGTGATAAGGAAGCCATGAGTAGAAAGAGGATGGAAGCTAGTATTGATACTAAGAAGCAAGTGTATGAGAGGATTTAGATGTCAAGATAAGAAACTTATGAGGATATAACAAGAATAAAGCAATGAAAGGTCTGCAAATAGTTCACAATAAATATAGATAGCAAGCCTACCACTTTGAAACTTAAGAGGGGAAGTGGACTAAGTGGCTAGTGGATAAGCAATATCTATAAGAGGGATGGAGTAGATAAAAACTATTAGGTATTTGAGAAGAACCTAGAGACTATGATGCCTTGATATATCTTAAGGAATGAAAGTGTGGTTAAATGAATTAATTAGAAGAAAAGACAGGGAAAGAGCAATATAGCTCACATATAAGATGAGCAAGGAAGTCAGTCTGGGTGAAATTATAATGAAGTGAGCCAAGGATAATGTCAGTTAATAAAAAGAAGGAAGGTATAACTTAGCATTTAAAAGTTCTATAGGAAAGCTAAAATGAGGAAGATCACAGAAGAAAAGTTAAGCAAGAATATTAGTTTGTAATGTTAAGGTAGTAATAAAAATTTGCATTCAATAACGAGATGGAGTGAACAATATGGGTGAGATAAAGGATATTGAAATAAGGTAAGTATGTGAGAACACTTCTATAGTGCTCAGTGTTCTAACCGAGAATAGAGTGTGGAAATAGGGGAGGTAGTAAAGGTATATAGTTTAGTATTCTTTAGTAATAGAGGGATGATGGAATTGAATGTAATAGTACTGAAAGCATTTAAGGGAGTTCCATGCTCATCAAGAGCAATTTAGAATAGGGAAATTTGCCTAGTAAATAATAAAGGTGTAGTTGTAAATGATCAGGTGCATAGGGATAAGAAGGTTTGACCTTAATAGAAAGAGAAAATAATAGAAGTATAGTAATGGGATATGGAAGTAATTATACGACAACAAGAAATTTTAAAGATGAAATTTCTTAAGAGGAGAAGAGTTGTAATGTTGAAAAAATCACCATTTGGTGAAAAGTACCCTCGAGCTCAATATATTGATGTTTAAGGCATTGAAGGGCCACTTAGTAGTTAAAAGGGATTTTCGTCAAACAAACTTTAACCGACCAAAAAGTGATGAAAAAGAGTGAATAAAAATTTTTAGCAGAAGCAATAAATCATTTCGAGTTGAGAACTAATGAATAGTGACCTTAGTTAGGGTTGTGCAAGGACAGTAATTGAAAGTGCTTGGACGGACCCAAAAATATCATAGCCTAAAGCTCAAAGATTCCAATGAGTCTTTTGGAAAAGGAATTTTAATATTCTAAGGTCATTTGATAATTTTTTTGAAATTTTAGAATTACGTAGGTGAATAGTAACCTTAATAGATATAATGAAGATTTTTGAGCTAAAATTTTATGAGATCCTTAATAAATAGATATAATGAAGATTTTTGGGACTTGAATAATGATTTTTGGAGATCTAGAGAAATTATTTAGAATTTTCAAAGTTTAAAACAAAATAGAATTAATTTGGGCCGTCTAATTGATAAGTGGCACAATTATGGCCATACACCTTCCTAGTGTACCTAAGTGTACATATGTGCATGTGTATGGAATAAAAGAAATGGTGGACAATGGTAGGGGAAGATGGAATTGATGGTTTTGGAACGGCTTTGGCATGACTAGGAGCTCACCGTAAGTGAATTTAATTGAAACATACTTTGTATGTTAGAGAATTATAGGATTGAAGCTATGGGTGTGTGTATGGAAGTGTTGGTTGTGTTGGTGTGTATGTTGATGTGAAAGTGAGATACATGCTAGGATATGTAATTAAAGGATATAAGATGATATGGCTGTGAATTAGATGTGAAAAGCATGTGTAAGGATGTGATGTATGTATGATTAAGTGTATGCCATGTTTGTCATGGTAGAAGTATAGATGTATGGTATGAATGCATGGGATTTTAGGATGGCAACATGATATATAACATGGGAGTGATATGGAATGTGGAGGAAATTGTATGGTTATGTGTAAAGAGTGATAATGTATGGTATAGAGAGTACATATGGAAGGAAGACATATAAGAACATGGCATATAATAAGTAAAGTGAAAAATGTTAAGAATTTAATTAAAATATTTTACTTAAGATTATAGGATGGTAAATGATGGATAAGTTTGTTAAGATAACTTTAATATTATATGGCCTAGAACACTTTAAGGCATAATGGCTTGAGGTGAAAGAAAAAAAATGAATTTGACTTAGAGGTTAGTGAGAAAAAAGTTACCAAATGAATAGCAACATTTACATAAAAAACCCTGTAACTGTCTAGGAAAATTAACAATGACCCGTAACTATTTAAAAATATAGCTAGATGAAATAAACTAATAATTGTGTCTCATTGACTTGAATATAATTTGAATAAATATTTGATGGAGAAGAAAAATCATTAGCTAGGTTAATTTAGAATTAGAACTTGAAATAGAACTACAATTTATTCGAGTATTGAAGGGATAAGTTATACGACAAGGCACTATACTGTAATGCGTAAATAATGAATAGGTAAAAACTTAAAGAACCAACAAATGGTAACTTCGTGGAATCCAAGATATAAAATGGAGACTATAATTAATAGAAACCTAGGGATTTATGTAGGATATAGTTATTATAAAGAATTTCACAAAGATATATCAAGCTAAATACCAAATAATGCAGGAAATAAAAATATAATAATAATTTTAATAATAATTTGGGCAAAGTACTAAACTTGGGAACTAAGCTATCATAATATAGTGTAAGAAAGTGGTAAGATAAAATCATAAGGTAAAATACTTTGAGATAAATGAAAGTAAGTTAAAATGAATATGCTTGGCAAGAGAAAGAAACTTGAACTAGACACAAGATGAGACAAAAGACAATCGAATGATATAAATGAAAATAATAAAACTTGAGTTGAGGATATGGTAACCTAAAGAGACTAAAGGGATATTAAATGGAGGTAATGAAGATAATATGTTGTGTTATGGATATCCCAGATAATAAACATAATTGTTGTGAAAGTAATTAAAAGGGAATATGGGTTACTGGTTGACTTTACACCTAATAGGTTGACTGATAAACTAAGGATTAATAGCTGGTAAAGGATAGGTTTGAATAGATTTTAGCTTATACATTGCGGGTGTAACCACTAAGTGTTGATTTAAGCCTTCATGCTTTGAGTATTGGGAGGTCTACGGACTGATCCCTACTACCCACTTAGCGATATTAGGAGGTCCCATGGGGCTAATCCCTGCTATCCACTCAATGTATTGCTTGGGATGGTATATGTATTGGGATATTAGGATGTCCCACAAGGCTGATCCCCACTATCCCCTTTATAAATATTGGGATGTCCACAGACTGATCCCTACTATCTACCTTTTCGATATTAGGAGATTCTTAAGAACTTATCCCTACTCTCATCATAAAATCCCATAAAATTTATATGTATCCTAACCTCCATAACTCCCAAAAGCTACTCCAATTGACAGAAGTGGAAAAGAATGATAAAAAATGGAGATGTGAGCACTTGATGAATAGTGCACTTTTGGTGAGTAAGTGATGTGAGCACTTGATGAATAGTGCACTTTTGGTCAGTAAGTGATTTATTTCAAAGTTTTTCATTTTTCTTAGGGAGTATTTAAGGCATAGATGTCATCTATGAAGAGAAATTTTAATTTAGAGATATGTGTAATTTTATAGTAATTTTTAAAGTTGGAACCCTAATATGGCAATTTGAGAAATGGCGCACAATGGTGGAGTAAGATTTAATTGATGTTTCTAGAATGGCTTCAACATGAATGGTAGCTCACTGTAAGTGAATTTAACTAAAACATACTTTGTATGTTAGAGAAATGTAGGATTGAAGCTATGGGTATATGCATGGAATTGTTGGTTGTATAGGTGTGTATGTTGATATAAATCTGAGATGCATGCTAAGATGTGTCATTAGAGGATATAAGATGATATGGTTGTGAATTGGATGTAAAAAGCATGTGTAAGCATGTGATGTCTGTATGACTAAGTATAGGTTATGTATGTCATGGTAGAAGTATGGATGTATGGTATGAATGCATAGGATTTTAGGATGGCAACATGATGTATAACATGGGAGTGTTATGGAATGTGGAGGAAATTGCATGGTTATGTGTAAATAGTGACAAAGCATGATGTAGAGAGGATATGTATAAGGTGGATATATAAGAACATGGCATATAATAAGTAAAGTGAAAAATGTTATGTGAAAGGATAAGAGTTTAATTAAAATGTGTTACTTAAGATTTTAGGATAGGAAATGATGGATAATTATGTTAGGATAACTTTAATATTGGATGGTGTAGAACACTTTAAGGCATAATGGTTTGAGGTGGAAGAAAAAATGAATTTGATTCGGAGGTTGGTGAGAAGAAGTTACCAAATGAATAGTAACATTTATGTAAAAAGGCCTCTAACTCTCTAGGAAAAATAATGATGACCTATAACTATCCAAAAATATAATTGGATGAAATGAACTAATAACTGTGTCTCATTGTCTTAAATATAATTTGAATAAATATTTGGTGGAGAAAAAAAATGATTAGCTAGGTTAATTTAGAATTAGAACTGTAAATAGAACTGTGATTTATTTAAGTATTGAAGGGATAAATTATGTGACAAGGCATTATACTATAAATACATAAATAATGAATGGACAAAAAGTTAAAGAACCAACAAATGATAACTTCATGGATTCTAAGATATAAAATACAGACTATAATTGACATTGACCTAGTGATATATGCAAGATACAATTATTATAAAGAATTTCACAAAGATATATCGAGTTAAATACTAGATAATGTAGGAAATAAAAATATAATTATAATTATAATAATAATTGGTGGAAAATACTAAACTTGGGAACTAAGCTATTGTAATATATTGTAAGAAAGTGGTAACATAAAATCATAAGGTAAAATACTTTGAGATAAATGAAATTAAGTTAAAATAAGCATACTTAGTAGGGAAAGAAACTAAAACCAGACAATCGAATGATATTAATGAAAATAATGAAACTTTCGTTAAGGATATGGTAACCTAAAGAAATTAGAGGGATATTAAATGAAGGCAACGAAGATACTATGTTTTGTTATGGATATCCCAAATAATAAACATAATGGTTGTGAAAGTAATTAAAAGGGAATGTGGGTTACTGGTTGAGTATACAATGGATAGGTTAACCGGTTAACTAAGGATTAATAGCTGCTCGAGGCTAGGTCTAAATAGGTTTTAGCCTATGCAAAGATAGGTGACCTCATAGGATGTAGCACTCTTTGCCTATTTTATTCGAGAATTGGCAGGCGGTGTTACAAGAGTGGTGTAGTGAACCTTGATAAGAAGCAATTTTTTGCCAAGATAAAAAGTGTAATTTTGGGATAAATTGATGACTTCTTTGGTATGTGATGGCTTTTTTGGCATAAAGGGTAATGGTGTATGGGATTCAAGTGGAATCCACCAAAATTAACCTTAACAATTACATTAGAAAGGACAAGTTCTACCTATACAAGGCAGATGTTGTAAAGATAATGACTCTAAGAGTTGAATGCACATGCCCTTATGAAAAGAGTTTAAACTAAAATATCATGGGAAAATGGAACCATTGAGAAATTGTGATTGCTCAACTGACTAAAACCTTATAAAGGCCACTTTTTTGGGAGATGCCTTAAGTAAGGAAAAATGGTTGATTACCTAACCCTACAACTATAATGGATTCTTTTTAATTATAATGTGCTAAGAGTTAATGGTATAATTAGCAAATCAAAAGTAAATCTGAGAGTGGTGGAAGACATAGGAATAATAAAGGAATCCAAGTCAGACTTTTTTTATTCAATTAGGTATCTAAAGCTTAGGTAATGAACTCATAGTTATTAGTTGTTATAAGCTAAGCCTAAGTATGAAAATAAGGTGAGAAGTAAGATGACAAAATAGATAGATGTCTAAAATATTGAGATAAGCTCTAATGTTAAAAAAAAATTTAATGTTAGAGGAAAACTAACAGGTTAAAAAGAATACAACTTCTCCCATGCAATAAACATAAGAGATATTAAAAAGTATCAAGCCTAGAGATAGGGTAAAAGTAGGATTAACATGAAGAGTTAGTGATATGGAAGGATGTGTAAAACAATAATGTAGTTGCCTATATATATATATTTACTATCTAACCATGTATATGAGGCTACTAAATATCCTTTTAGTCATGGTATAGTGAACTATAAATGATAGGGATATCTATATACATAGGTGGATATGAACATAATTGAGTTAGCAGTAAGTTAAAAGGCTATGAGATAATTTTTTTAAGACAAAAAATCATAATTAAGCTCTTCTATTAAGAAAGATGTTTCAGTTGTGTCCTCGAGTTATATAGGTGTAGGGACCATAGGTTGAAATTATTCTATTAGTTGTCATTAGTATACATCCTTAAAATCTTCTTAACAAGTGGGAATATTGTTACACTCAGGGAATAAAGTTTTGCACATTTCCTTAGAAAGTTGTACAAGTTTTGGGTTGAGCATAGCAGTCGATAACCCTTTTCTATATATATTAGTTAGAGTACTCTAGTTATCCCTTCTAGATATGTATTCTTATTTTATAGATGAAATAAATTAAGTGGGGGAGAATTGTCACACACGTAACACTCTAAGCTTGGTAAAATAATAAGAAAACTCAATTTTTGAAAACATATTTAATAAAGAGTAGGGAAATTAATTTAAGATGATTTTATTAGCAAAAATGTGGAAATAATATTATGATAAGTTAGTTAAATTAATAAGCTTTGTATTGAATTAATAAATTTTCTAGAGAGTGATTAATTTAATTAGAAATAGATGATTGCACAGGCATAAGAAAAATAAATCATGTAATTACAAAAATTAATAATAATTAAAATAAGAGTAAAGAGAAAAGGGGATAAAGGGACTTAATATGTCGGTAAACACACCTAGAAGTTTTTATGTCAACATGAACTAATTAAAAAGGGGAAAAGGAATTAGCTAAAGACAGAAGCCATAAGGGGAAAAACTAAATAACAAATATACATTTTGCAAAGGGAACAAAAAATAGGAAAATAACAAAAATCACTTATAAAATATATTGGAAATAGGAAATTTGAGGAAGAGATAGGAATTAAATTCAATAGGATTTTAGCCTAGCAAAAATTCACACTGACTAGTCGAAGGATTATAGAATAAAAAATTAGAATGTTAAAACAAGCAAGAAACAGAGGAAGTGCAGGAAATTCGAGAAGGTAAGCAATACCTATTTCTTTTTATTTCTTATCTTAATTTTATAGGTAAATGAGCTAATTCAAATAGGGAAGTTTGTTGTGTTGTTAGGTATAATAGAAATGGGGCAAATGGTTTTGCTGCTGAGCATTGCAGTGAGTGCTCCATAGTGTTGCTGCTATAAACGTTATACATAGACTATAGACTAGGAGATGATAAAGTGAGTTTAGTTAATGGGAATAATGACAATTGGGCATTATGATGTATATAAGAATTTTTGAAGTTCCAGTAGGTAGCACGAGAAGGTAAATATGCTCTAGTCCCTTCTATTTTGGGTTATAAAAGGAATAAAGAGTCATTAAAAGAGAGGAAAGCATAGCTTTGCTACTATATATAGTCATTAAAAAAGAGGAAAGCACCGTTGCTATAACTGTTGTGTAGAGACAACAAGCAATTACAGTAACTACTGCACTATCACGCACTACAATTGTTGTATGTAAGTGGTAAGCAATTATGGTAAGTAATAAAGTGCACATTTAAATATTTAGAACACATTGTTAGCAATAGTAATAGGCCTAAAGAAAGTGGAAGTAGTGCCCTAATCGTGAGAGGGAATTATGGGTTGTTAAAGGTGATAGCAAGCTTCTGCTGCCCTTGGTGCAACCAATAGTAGTAAAATTTGACCAAAAAAATTATTGTAGTGACAGTAGATGGGAGGAAGAAAAAGTGGCGAAAAGAGTGAAAAGGGGAACAAAAAAATTTCTACAGCAGCTACGATACAATGGCACTACTACTGCAAGATTCAATGCTAAACCACGAGCATTGTAACATGTAGAAAAATCTCTATAGCTATATGAGACAATACAGAAAGAAAAAAAATTGAAAAGAAGCAAATTTCAGGTAAGACAATGGAAAAGAAAGATAATGGGTAAAAACCCATATGTGTTAAGACATTTAGGGTATGTACTCCCTTTTATTCACGTTTAATTGAATTTTTGGACTAGCAATATTACCTTGTTAAACAAAAACTATTTAACTAATGCTTAAGACTGTGTGTGAATCCTAAATTATACATCTATAATTGAATGTGAATTTGTCATAACTCTAAAATTTGGGGGTGCATTATGAATGGGAATATTAATCATGCCTAGCTAAGCTTTTGAGAGTTTAGAAACTTATATTGGTGTTAGTTATTTATAAAAACTCAATTGTACCCAGTATGCAGGTATTTTACTTAAAACATGATTCATCAGGAATTAGCAGTGTGATCAACAAAAAGGGGGAAGTTATGCAAACACTTTAATATTATACCACTATCTACATTGTGATTAGCTAAAATAAATTACTCCTTCATATTTCTTGGGCTCTTTGTGTACATAATATTAAGAGAGATACTAGTTATGCTTAGGTAGTGATCGCTTTTACACTTATAAGAACCATGAGTGTGGGTCAAGGATGGATGATATTTTTACATAATAAACCAGGTAATACATTAGCTACCTTTTACATTCAAAACACTATTTGCATAGCTAAGGCATGGTTGCACTGATCAAGTAGAATTTATGCATTATAGGGAGCAGACAAATAGGTGATAACACATAGGTCATATTAGGGGACACATGTATATTAGTGGGAGTTATGTTGGAAAAAAACCCTAAGAATAAGGTTGAGTAGTATTGCATCCTTAGTGTATAACATGTATGATAGTTGGGATACATATAGCTTATGAGTGCAAACTTTAAGTATAACACTACTACGGGCTAAGAATAGAAAAGGGGGAAGAGGTAACCTTGACATTTGTACCTCTTAAATCTTCAATTGATAGACTAAACTAGCATTACAATGACACTTAGATGACCTTATTTATAGATACATATATATGTGTGTGTGACTGCTATTGTAAGAGTGTGTGTGTGTCTTAGTCTTTACTCTCATTTGGTAAGCTTAGGTGATATATAAATGGGGTATTATGGTTAAAGTCACACTTTGAGTACTTGTATGATTATTCTAATAAGTGACACCTAGACATCATACCCTGTGCATCATAATTATGATATATGCTTGTTGTGCATGACATCTTAGACATATAAGTTAAATGAAATGCATACTCTTGTAAGAGAACAACAACTATACAATGATAAGTAAGGTGCATTCTAAAACAAACAAATTTAGAGCATAAAATCACACAATTAAATGTATTTAACAGACATAAGTGGGAAGAATTTTTAATTGTATATAACAAAGAAACCTTATCATATATGATTCAAATGTGATATTTATCACATGTGTATTCTTGAATAGTTGCAAATAAATAGTAGTTGACATTCCATTTATAATGCACACTTTAAATAAAAATAACAATGTTCTTAGTTTAAAGCCTTTTTAACATGAGTGAATTGCCATGCAGAGGTGATAGATTAAATAGTTTACAAGTGATAGTAATGATTATGATTACTTGCATGATCATATATAACAATTCAAATCCCTCAGTCAATTCAATCTATATAACATTAAAGATCAATTTCAACTATTGAAGAATAAGTATAATGATGTTAAAGAAACAATGTATGCAAGCCTAAAAAACACTATGGAATTTTAGGAATAAAAAGAATGAATGTAGCAGTATAAATAGTGAGACTATCTCAATAAAGAATGAATTGTTCTCAAAACATGTTAATGCTATCAATTGCAAAGCCAGTATTGGACTAATTACTGTGAATTAGGCAAATTGTAAACTTATGATTAATAGCTTCAAATACATTACACATATTCCTTAATACACTTAACTTTAAAAAATGTAAAATTTATGACCTAGAGTATAGGTTAAACTATTTGGAATCTAGGTTAGGGTAGCTTTGACATGCTAGAGAGGGAATATTATGTAGATATCTAATAGCTTATAGCCAAGCATTAGTGCCATATGGGCTATTTAAAGTAATATTGACTAAGGTCATATATATTTATCAATTTATTCCATATTTATCAACTTACAATAGTGATAGGGCAATGGGAAAACCCCTTTTCGTTACTATTTATTAGCTTATAGCTTTATTATCTCTATTTACCCTATCATAGGGTCATTCTAGAATTATGTTACCCATGGCTCTAGATAGCTTCCACTGACCAGATTCTTAATATGAACTAATAAGCTTAACTTAAAACTTACATGAATACTTAAAAAGACTATAATGGTATACGACTTAAATAACTAGTATTACTTATAAATCTGATTGCTATAATAAATAAACTAGTATCCAGTTTATAATGTGGGCAAGTCTTAAGTCAATGTAACATCTAGTTAAAACATTTCTAGTTTGCATTACACTTGTATCATACGAGATTTACATGCTCCTATTTATACGATTAGTAACTTAAACAAGTTCAGTTATTGCATATGCATGACACAGTAAGCAATACATATGAAATCAAGTGACAAATGGGATATGGTAAGATCCCTATGCCAGTTTAAAATTTTAGTTCACATACATATAGTAAGTTACATCAATAGCATACCTTTCTTTCCTCCTTTTTAAGTAGATTAACCTAGCTTTGAATTGAGTTATTAAAGTGTGAGACCTAGATATATTGGAGTACCACATAGCATATTTTGTGTAGCACATTAGTTTTGCCTCTTACAAGTTATAAGGATGTGAAGACGTCAAGCAAAACACTATTTACACTAGAAGCATAAGAACAAGCATCGAGATCCCAGTCTATTATAGTTGGTTATACATATAATTCCTTATATTGTTTAAAGTATCTAGTGTTTAAAAAGGCATGTATAGACTATATTAAAGTCAGAGATTTATATATAACTATTATAACCTAAGGTATGTGTAAATAGGGTGGTTCAAATGTGTTTTAGTCTATAGATCTAATGTATCGTGAAAGTCATATGAGTTATGACTTATAGAGCTGTAAGAGTTCAACTAAGATGATTGCATGATAGTAGGTTCACATGTGCTGGAACTAGATAGGATAAGCCTTGATTAACATCTTCTTTTAAAGAAGAGTTTTTAGTTATGTTCTTAAGTTAGTCACAAGGAGTGATAGATTTACAGAAGTGATGTTAAAAGTGTGATGCTATAGTTGTCTGATGTTATTATATTCTTTATGAAGACTGGAGGATTGATTTTAATTTTTATAAAATAAGTTTTTCTATTGGGAAAATTTTGGTAAGGTGTCAAGACAGTCATTATGCTACATGAAATTTAATCTCAACCTATCCTTTAGTAAAACAAATTTCTATAAAGTATTGAAGTTAACAAATAAGTTTGACTAAAACCCTACTTTGAGACTTTTTAAGCGGATCATTAGCATCGGATTTAAATATAAGCTCACTTGTAATACCCTCTTAGATAAATAGTAGTGTTTGAGGGGTATAGTTATCACACTATAGGTCTTATTAGATAGTCTCTTGAAAAATTATTTTTAAAGCTACATCCCTAATAAATTAGAGACATGGTCTTCCAACGACTACCGTTATGCCTCCTACTGCAATGCTCACACTGAGGTGTCTATGCACTCCTAGCTATAGATATTGGTGTAGTGGCAACTAATGTCTATTATCTACCCCTAGACTAGGATCCTTGAATTGATCTCTGAGACTAGTCTCATCTCTACCCATACTATAGTTTACAATGCGCACTTTTAGTCTTCTTCTCAGATGTAAAGGCTATACAAGATTGCCTATGGTTAAAGGGCCTATTCTTTTGAATATTGTCTTGCTTCATTTTCATCTTTTAAATTTCTTCCAGTTTGTTAGAGGCTACAATTAAGGCTATAAAGTCCCTGATCTTCATAAGAGCTAACTACATCAATGTGACACCCTTTAGCCAATCTAGACACTAGCCAATCATCGAATTTGACTAAGGAATACACATACTAATGTGTTATCAAACTCTTATCATGTTAACCTATTTAAAAAATTCTTAACAAAACATTTATCTTATAAAAATATGAGTTTACTAAAAAATTTTCAAAAACTAGTTACTATCCATATTTGGAAAACACTCATGTCGAAAATTTGGCAGCATAACAGCTATATTAGGACACTTTCCCAATTATGAATTGTAACCTATAAAAATTTTAAACACTTCTATAACATTTTCTCTTCATTCTCCACTACTGTGATCCTTCTGATCACTCGAATTCCATCAATTAGAAACTCAAAGCATGCAATAAATATTTCAACATGCAGTTAACATGCACCAAAGTTATCTTTGAAAATTATTATAGACCTTTAAAAATCCAAAAATTGATGATTCAACTAGTTTATGCCCCATTCCCCATAATTACAACCATATTAGTGCCACTAGCTGTACATCATAAGATTTAGTTATAAAAATATCTAAAAAAGTGCCATAAAAATCTCCCTTTTAGAAACATGGCAATTTGAAGCTTGCTTCTCAAATTGTCACCTTACTTATGCATCACAAAAATAGACGGTGTGCTAAGCAATAGCTTAGTGGTGTAATCAATATAACATCCACGTCATGCCAATTAACATCATATATTATTATATGAATTATAGACATTCACATTATCATATGGTATGCAACATTAATCATAATGTGAAATAAATACATAACACAACATTAGACATTTACATATCATATTATAAAAATCATCATTCACAAAGTTATGCCATATATCATGCAAACATATTCATTTTATATTACTATCCATTTATGAAATCCCATACTGAAGAAATAATAACTCTATAGATAGTGGAGTATTTACAGACCACCTAGGCCCTCATAACTATGTAGGCCTCATACATATTAGACTCAAAGGTCAGAATATCATAAACCCATATGTCAATATGCATTAAACATGTAGGTTAGAGAATCATATAATTAACATGCATCAGACCCATATGTCAAAAGGTAAAAAGAAACACAATGGTTCATGTATCACAACCAAAAGGCTTTGGAGGTACCAAAGTACCCTAGCAACTACTAAGACTCCTAAGTGACTAGTTAACCTATCTAATTAGGCTATTTAGTTCCATGGGTTATTAACCATTTACTTTTAATTTCACCACACTAATACTACTTAATATTTCTTTTAATAACATTGGTTTACTAAACTAATGACTAAATCAAGAAAAAGTCTAATTATAAATTTATTATAGTTTTATGACATGCCACAACACATAATAAATGCTATACATTTAATTCTCTATATGCATATCCTAAGGAACGCGTTATCTTATCACCATTTCATATTAACACATTACGCATATTTATGACATTATATTTGCCATAATATAGGTACATGTCTTATAATCTCATGGACTAGCAATGTATTCATAACTATGTCAACACCTACCCTGAAGGCTCTCATGTCAATACATTTATGTCATACACATTAAGGATATGCTACAGGCACAAATAACAAAGAAATTTATTATCTAAACTCATACTACATCTTAAATGCATGATATTACACATTTAAAATATGAAAAGAACACATTTCCATATTTTGACCCCTTTTTCACCATAAGTGCATACAATATG
>CANXYI011798963.1:0-11728 GCA_948208565.1 Hura crepitans
TCTAGCTCAAAAGGAATTGGCCAATTGTCTTCTGTTCGATGGCGAGCAAAGGACAGCTCTCTATCCATGCCATATTGCATGTAGCTTAACTCTAGTATGTTAGTCAAAATGCCCACGACTTCATCAGGTAGTGATAACTAACCAACAGGTGGACTAGAAACTCCACTCCTAGCAATACGAGTGGGAGGAGGTGAAAATTGAGAGCCAGGAGAACTAGAAATAGTTCTCGCCCTTTTTCTTATTGAAGAAGGTCTAGCTTCAAAAGTAGTGGTAGCAGGCTGTAATATAATATACAGTCAAAAGATGTTTTCAAAAATAATGAGTAAAAGACCAAACAATTTACCTGAAGAGGAGAAGGTTTTAAGGTATAAAGAACCTGAGGCAGTAAATGAGTAGATGCCTAAGAAGGTAACTCTCTCTATCACTCTCTACTAGTCATACCTTGCACAAACTCTAGATTATTAATGTATCTCCCAAATAACATCAAATTGGGAGGACTCTGAGGGACAAGTCATACATCAAGCCCCATATTTTAATCTATTATTCTCTCTCTTAGAAACTACGAGTAAGCCTCTGAAGTGGTCAGCAATATTCTACAAAAAGACAATTCTCGAGCAGAATGTAAAAAATTGGGCATTTCTTCAAGTGGGAAGACCCACCATGCCAAGTCAATCTACAAAGGTAAGTGTTAGTTATAATCACCTAAATTATTAATAATAAGTTTCATCTGTAAGAAATACTTACATCAGACCAAGTCCTAAAACTAAGATACTGGCAATGCTGCATCAGAGAAGATACATTCTAAGGTCTTGAAGATGGTTATACCTATCTGTCCATCACTAGGTATCGGCGAGGGATGTCTAGCTTACAAGGTTGAGGCAGTAAATACAGCTCGTATGCCCAAACCTACAAAAGCAAAGGCATAAGGATAAAATTGGAAAGGACCATAGGAAGTGAAAAAAAGGATAAAAGCATATTACTTACCAAAACACCTAACAGGAAGCCCTATACAAATTAATGGCTTTTTTTAATGCGAATAGCCATGTCTAAGCTTCAGAAAACCCAGTCAAGAGACGAACAACACTAATTCTAAGAGCTAATATTCTCAACCTGCTCTAAGATAGGAAAAAAGCTCTAACTCATATTACCACTAGTGTTGGCAAATAATGTTGTGCCCAGCAAGTAGAGAAAGAAGCAGTGCATGTACTGATCAATCTCAGATTGACACGATAAAGTTATATCTATCCACCTCTCATATAAGTCTATGCATCCTAGAGTAATCTTGAAGGACAAAACCCAATAACTCCTTCACTTTCTATAGTCAAAGTGAGGGGTAGCGCTAGTAAGCGTCGAAAGCAATAGCTCGCCCAATGCATGACACTCCTGTTATGAAAGCCCAATTGAAGGGTGTTGTGGCCAGTTCTCCAAATGATAGGTGGAATGTGTCCATCATGTCCATCTACCTATCCAGAAGAGCTTTGAGAGCCTGTAAATCTCGGCGAAAATCCCCGTCAACCAAGTGATCCAAGAATGTTTGGAATCCCATCATTCTCACCCTATTTTTGACTAGGATAGGCATCGCAGAGTACCATTGATGTGGTTTGAAAAGGGTGCCTCCACACTTAAGACATGTTTACAAAAAGGTAAACACATATAAGTAAGACACATGTCTGCACAAACTAAGGATTCAACAAGGAAGTTCGTATGGATAATTAGCAGATATGCCATAATAAGTCCACACAAACTACAAATATCCAGAATGTACAAACATGCAACCAGTCCGCACGGACATCATACATAAGCAAACATAAGTCCACACAGACTACATATACTTTCTAATATGTCTGCACAGACTTTTTAATCTACCACATGCAGAACATCTCAATATCCTATATTAACCATATTGGAGCTAGTGACTAGGACAAGGTCCACACGGACCAAAACATACCCTAGGCAAACCAAGTCTACACGAACCTATTGAGCCAGTTATGCTAAATGGTGAAAAAATGAAGGGAAAAGGTAGCCAAATCACAATGGGGCACATAGAGGTAAGAAATCGTACCCGGAGTATACTTTCGAGCAAGCATGGTGGGCTAGATCGACCAAAATGGGAGTTGGGCCATCGAGAGAGGCTCCATTCACTAGAGCAATGCCTTGAGGGCAATTGACAGCAATACAAGCCATAAAACCCTCCAAAACAGGCATGGAGATATCCTTCACTAGAGAATGAGATGAGAAAGGTGATTCTGCACTCATTGGAAGAAAAAAGGTCATCAGAGCTTCTTCTCGTGATGGAATTTCACTAGAGGATGTTGACAAAGAATCACTGGAGGGGAGAGTTGCCATTAGATTAGATTTTCTTGAGAGAAAATATAAGAAACAAAGGAATGCAAATGCAGAAGAAAAGGAAGAAAGACAAACAGTTATTGATATGTCACAAAAAGTCCGTACAGACTTCATTTAAAAAACATTTGCACGAACTTACTCTAAGCATCGACTGCACGAACCTACTACGACCATGTCTGTACGGACTTATTTTACTTTTGTTCGCACAGACTCAACTCACTCATAATTATATAATCTTCACAAATTTCTCAATGCTACATACAAAGGCCAGGAATCAACTCCATGCTAGGATTCGACTTTAGGTCTAATCCAATTCTTTTAGATTTGACTCCGTGTCCAATCCAACTCTCTCAGATTTGACTCTGTTTTCAATTTAATCCTCTCAGATTTGACTTCGTGTCTAATCTAACTTTCTTGAGTTCAGCCAAGCAAGCTAATCCACAATTCTATATGGTTCAGCCTAACAAGCAAACTAACATTATTGGATTCAGCTTGACAAGCTAATCCAACCACATGAATTTCTACCAACTTTCCCAAGCTACCAAGATACGCAAATCCCAATTTGTCAAAGAGGTGTAAATGACATCAACACAACAAGGTAAGTGTATCTAAACATGAAAGTACTTTGTTGTGCACTGTTTCGATTTATGCACCTCATAGCACACACCAAAGTGGGGGCAACTGTGGACACCACCACCTTTGGCCTATAAAGATAACCAGAGACAAGCTTTTAAGTAATGGCACTAATCCTTTAAAAAGCTAGTCCATACGGACCTACTTCAGCAAAACCAATAGGTTCTGCACGGACTTAATTCAGCAAAACCAATTAGGTCTGCATAGACAAGCACTACTAGCTTAAACCAACCCTACCAAACCTATAGCCTAAGGTCCGCACTGTACATACCCAAGCCCATATTTGCACGGACTTGCTAAAACTAGCCCAAGACTTAGTCTAAGCCTTTAGACTGGCAAAAAAGTAGACCGCATTAATCTATACGGACTAAGTGATGAAACCCATACCAGATGGCTAGGTGTGAATTCATCATCCTGAAGGCGATAAATAGCCCTCGAGATATGTGAATAGGGAAGGATTTTTTTTGGGAAAAGGCTTTCTAAAAAAGAACCATTGTTCTTAAAAGTATTTCTAAGAAAAAAAACCATTTCATGAGTTCAGGTGTGAACTCTAAAAAGGATTCACCCTACTAGCCTTTTAGCCCTTCAGTCAAAAATTATTCTCTCTTTTTAAACTCCAACCTTAGTGCTGTTGTTCAAGAGTTTAATTATACAGTAAGATCTGAGGCATTCTCTCATCCATTTGCCATGAATATAGGCTTATGAGCTCCCATTATTGGCCACTAATGAGGTGATCTTTAGTGATCCCTATATGGGCCATTGAAATAGACTCACTTAATAAGTCATTTTTATCTCGTAAAGAACAAAATTAAGTATGTTATATTTGTTCTACTCTCTTATAATAAACACATGGATCATGTCGTAAATATGTATAAAGTCTGCATGGACTCCCTCTCACAAGGAACATAGTCCACACGGACCTATTTTCAAGTATTATTTTGATCATCTTCTCTAACTTTGTTTATCACTTACTATGTATGTAAGCATGTTTATTGATTATAAGCTTAGAAGTTATATATTGATGTTTAGCGTTTAGGGCTAGCATGATGTCAGTACAAACTCCCTCTCACGAGGAATGTGGTCCGCATGGACATCCCTCTCTATCTGACTACTATTATTTGCTACCCATGCAGACTTCCTTTCATGAGGAATGTAGTCTGCACGGACTTATATTATGGCTCTGAACTTGCATTTATGTCCATTAATGTGTCATTCAACAAGTATACCTGGTATTATTTAAGATCTTGAATCGTAAATATGCATGTAGAGGTTGTTATTTGAGGTCCATATAGACTATTGGTTGTTGATTCTGACCTCTTTCTATAAGATGGATGCAAGTGTACTTTTTTACCAAAGCTAGAAGTCTAGATAGACTTAAATTCTCACACCAATATAGTCCACATGGACTTATGTCAAAGCTTTCTAGAGTCCTCATGGACCTAACGGTTAATATATGGGGTAGTTAAATGTTATGAACCATGTCCTCTTGATGATATACCTTTTCATTATGCTACTTATATTTGTGGATTGAAATAGTTGGCAAATGACTTGTTTTACACATCTTAACTCAAACTTCACATTAAAAGGTTTTCTAGCTACTAAACTGGTGTTTTTTTTAAACAAATGGGATTTGAGTTTTCATTAATGAAAAGTCATAAATCAAAATGTATTTTTAATAAAGGCCAATCTCCTAGAAATGGGAGTTGGGCAATTATCGCCAATTCCTATGGAATTATGGGTAATTGTCAGGTCACACTACAACTAACTAATAGCCTAATTTTTGGATGTATAAATGTATTGTTTGCTTGTTGTAACTCTTAAATTTTGCAATTTACTTTCCTACATACGAAGGTGATACGGATGCTTGAAATATAATGCATGCATGTTTGATACATGATTGATAAATGTTACAATATAAATGGATGACATTTTATAATAGCATAAATAAGATTTGAGATTTTGAACCTTTCTGATATAGAAGATCAGAGATCCTGGTGTAGAGGCCAGGTGGTGACTCCACTCACTACTTTCATCTCCGATAAAAATATCATAATCTCTACATATGTGTAAGTGTGTGATCCTCAATTTTTTACAAAATTAGTCCCTAAAGTCTTCAATTTCTTAATAGAGACTTCATATCTCCTTTAAGCTTTCCATGTAATCCTTCTTTTGCATGAGATAAAATAATAACCTAAAATTTTTTTCAAAGAATAATAGCCTGAAATGTTTTTCAATCGCTCGAATAGATAAAAATAATTTAAGGTTTTAGAGATCATCAAAACAACGATTGTAGCCTATTGAGCCAACACTTTTTATACAATATTTTCTATAAGTAATTCAATTATTTATTCTTGACAAGTATTACGGGTGAGCATGGGTCAATTCGGGTAAAAAATCGACTCGACTCGAAATGACACAAATCCGAAACTTCTCCTATCTTCTCACCCGATTCAAGCCGAATTATAGTTTGGGCCCCGATCTGGACAACCTGAAAAAATTTGAGGTCTGACCCAAATAACCCGAATTAGTTAAAAAAATTATATTTTTTCATTACCACATAATATTTTAGCACAAAATAATTATTCAATAAAATTTTCAAATAATTACAACACAAGTTCTTCAAAAAATAAAAATATTCAATTAATTTTTCAACAAATAAAATTATACATGACAATTAAAAATAAAAACTTAGTCCCTAATTTGAAAAATACTAAATATATTCTTTATATTATATTTTTTATTTTTCTCATGATAAGGAAAAATAATATTTAAATTTTAAATGGATAATAAATTAATAATTCCATAAATATATTTACGAGTTTCTTAAAATAATTAAATATATTTAAATAATTAAGCTAAGGAAAAAAATTTGTAGAAGGGTTAAAATTGAAAATTTGATTATTAGGTATATTTTTTTAAAGTTAAAAGTTTAGGGACTAATATATTAACATTCATCTCTTTATTTTTCACATACAAATTAACTTTTAATCCTTAAAATTTTAAAAAGTTAAATAATTAAAATAAAGTTTGGGTCGGGTCGGATCAAGTTATTTCAAGTTTTCTCTAAAGAAATTGAGCTGACCAGAAATTTCAAAAATTTTCAACCTGACCCAAATAACCCAAAGAATCTAAAAAATTTGGGTGGGTTCGGTTTAGATTAATCGGATCAATTCGGGTTTTGCACACCCCTAACAAGTATAATATTATCTCACTTAAAATACCTCTTATTACTAATTTTTAATACATATATTATTTTTTAGTTAGCAAAAAACACAATTTTATTGCATGTATAGTAATTGGAATTTGGATAAACACGTATTTGATTTTTAACTGCAACTCTTCTTAAATACTAATTAATTTTTAATATATATATTATTTTTCATTTAGCAAAATTCAACATTTGAGTTTCTTTTTTGTAAAAAAAAAATCAAACTATAAATGATTTTTTAATTTTAATTATTTTCTTACATTTTTTATAAAAAATATCATTATGGAACAATCATCTAACGATAATATTATGATTGTTAATAATTAAGCTGGTTGTGGAAAGATGCAAAGATTTAACATTCTTTCAATAAAATATTTGGCACAAAAAAAGCAATAAATGTTAAATAAATTAAATTTTCATTATTTTAATATTAGTCTTATTATTTATTTAACAAAAAATTTTACATAATTTTATTTCATTCATTAAAATAAAAGTTAAAGTTAATGTTATGAAATTTTTTATTAAAAATTAATTCTAAAATAATAATAGTAAAAAGAACTAAAAAATTTACAACAATACTATTTAATTAAAGAAACTAAAGACGCTTATTTTATTTGCTAATAGCAAAATAACAAACAAGTTAACATCAATAATACCCCTTAATTAAAGAAACTAAGCACTCGTCTTGTTTGCTAGTGGCAAAACAACAAACAAATTGATGTAATTTAACAAATAATAAATTCATAAATCAATATTTATATAGAGAATTTTTAATTTAAAATAGAAATATAAATATTATTACATAAATTTAATAATATAATAGGCATAAAATTTATTAGGATAACTACAAAATAGCCCTTAATGTATTAGAGTATGAGAGAAATACATAGAAGGTCATCAAACTTTAGCACTCATAACACAGTGGTCAGAAAAGAAATTTTAGTGACCAAAATATAAATAAAGTAACATAGATTTCACAAAAAAAAAAAAGCAACCAGGAAATGGAGGTTAATTACACATGGCTGATAGGTGGAAATAACGTGTTAGTGAAGGAAGAAAAGCCCTTGCCACGTCAGCACCGAAATAGGCCAATAAGCAGATGACACATGACATTACAGCAATTTTTTTTCCTTTCCCGCTCAATGTGAGTCCATTTCCCCCAATTCTGTCTTTTTTTTTTTCTTCTATTTTCCTTCCCTATTTCCAATTTTTCATATTCCTTCTCTCTTTATCAAACTCAGATATGTATAAAACCCTCTATGGAAGCATGCCCAGCTGAACATTCATTAAGCCAAAGAAGGATTTTGTGCAAATGCTTGAGGCATTCAAGAATGTTGTGCTTATAGACACCACAAAACCTACGGAGAAGGTTCTTTAAATTTGAAAATGGCATTGTAAGTCTTGGTATTTTATTGAATCCATTGAAATCTATTGGTATTTTACATATGCTTTAATTTGGTTTTTTGCTTAGTGTTTCCACATAAAAATATTGATATCACATTTCCTTCAATATAGGACAATGGATGTTATAATTTTTTCCAATGGCATGATAGAGAGTTATCTCTAAAGGCAATATAGGTTATCGATGGTTTGCTGAGCAAGCTTGCTAAATTGGAAATTGAAATAGAGAGGAAAGAAAGTAGACGGGGAATGAGAGATCGGGTTTGTTGTTATTGGAAGATATATATAATGTTGTTGCTAGTTTTACTTGTTTTTTTTGTAAAATTTTTTTAAATGATAGTAGTTTCATGTAATGGTAAGAGATGTGTGTTGATGGTAGTAGGTATATGAAATATGTTTATGAATATATGAATGAAATGCATTTAATGTGTTAAAAATATTTGTTAAATTGTCAAATATCCAAAATATGCTATTGACATGTAAAATTAAAACTCATATACACTTAATAGTAGAACTCATATACACTTAAATAAACTTGGTTCTAAATGAAGCAAAATGTAATAGTAATATCAAAAAATAAAGAAATTCAATGTACCAACTTGATTTATCTATTACATAACACCTATACATATATCAATGTTTATTCGAACATTGGTTTGTCCAAATACACAAAGCAATGATGTATGGCATATGCAACAAAATAATGAAGTTTGTCTAAAATATGGCATCAACAAAGAAGTCTAAAATGTTTCTGCTATTGATACCAGTAACAAAAAACAACATAAGGTAACAAAATAACATTTCATCATCAAGCATTCTTCTAAGAACTATCTTCTAGCTTGTTCACTCTTACTCTTTTCTTATAAACATTGACCTTAAAGTCATCCAAGTATTTACTCTTAACAACTCTCCCTCTCTTAGTTAATTAGGTAGTTGGTGTCCATGAATATCTATTGATGGCTCTCTATGTTTCTCAATACTCCACATCAAATTACAAAGTTAAAAAAAAAATAGAATACTTGCGCAATAGTAGAATATTTGTAGCCCTTATAAGTTCTTTTACACCAAGCTGCAGCTATGTTGATAAGAGGCCTTAGTCCTAATTTGTATGATTCCTTTAAAGGTTCTCACCACACATAAAACCCAACAAATTTACCTCCATCCCTCCTTAAATGTATTATTGATCTATGGTTATAATTAATTAATTCTACTCTATAAGATAATCACATGGTGTATTATAACCTTTTATCTTCATAAATCTATTTCAATGCAGTATTCCTAGCTCTTTAAGCCTTTATCTTACTGATTATGTATCCCAAGTCATCTTTAACTGTTTCAACAATACCATCCAAGCTCTAATTTGGATCTGCTCTAAATCTATTGTAGTACTTAATAGCCAACCATTGTGAAGTTATGTGACAGTTATTAAACACCTTAGCACGTGTATGGCTAAAGTTAGATGACTTTATCTGTATAGTAGGACCAAATCGACTAACCTTAGTTGCATATAACCTAAAAGGATAACCAGCGTTAATATCTTTGCATATAACCCTTTTCTTGTCATTAGTAGGAAACTTAAGTTGAAATTAGTTCCTAATACCCCAATTCTTACATGCTTATTTAAACTACCCTAAACTCCTAAATTTCATTTCATTTTTTCCATCATCCTCTTCATTTGAACCTTTCGAGTCTAATTCTTCAAAATCATCACAATTAGACTCTTCATTATCATCAGCATCTGGGGTCTAAACCTCATAAGTTAAAGCATTTGTGTTGTTACTAATTTTCTTTGGTCTACCCTTCTTCCTTTTATCTGTATTCCTTTCTTGTTCAGCTATAACATCAATGAAATCATCATCCCCATTTGGAATATTATAGTCTACATCAATGAAAACATCTTTATTGTTTTCACTATTTTACTGTTTAGAACCTCTATTAGTTATCTGTTCAGTCTTATTATCACTACCTCTATCAATCTCTTGTTTAATCACTTTATCACTACCTACATCACTTTCTCATTCAGTCCCATTATTGCTGCCTCTATCATTTTCTTGTTCAGTCCCATTATGACTTCCTTTATCATTTTCTAGTTCAGTCCCATTGTCACTGCCTCCATCATTTTCCTGTTCAGACCCATTATCACTACCTCCATCATTTTCATTTTCATTTTCTATCCCATTTTCATCATTAACACTAACTTCAATCTCAAGTCCATTGCCAGCATCTTCTTCACTCGTAGATTTTTGTTACCTAACAGCATTATCTAACATATTAGCATCAAATTCAAGTTCAGCATCCATTTCTTGTTGCCTACCAGTAGTGTAACGCCCGAAAAACCTAGTTCCTAAAATAGTGTAACCCGAAGAGTGAATAGTGCCCTCGGAGTAGCTAGGTCCATTGAGGTGGCTAAAAGGGAAGTACCAATCTTGAAACTTTGATTGGAAAAACGATGAGTTAAATGAAATAATTAACACTTTTCACTGAACCAATAAATTCTTTCATGTTAAAAACTAGTGAATAATGGCTACAATACTAAAATGAGAAATGTTCCAGATACTACCTATGGTATGAGGTATGAAATAATCAATAACCATAAAATGAGTATGGTGAGAATGTAAGAATAAGAAAATAGTTATGTTAAAACTTGAGTACAAATGTGCAGGATGACAACAAATAGATTAATAATAGTTACATAATTGAATATGATTGATGAGAAGAAATGTAGAATATTGGCCTATATTAGCTAAATTATTTACTGGATAGGTTTAACAGTTGACTACGGAGTAGCAGCTACTAAAGGCTTGGTTCATGAGGATCATTGCCTTATTGTATGTGAGTGCATCTGCCAGAGTTTGATTTGAGCTTGCATGCTTTGGGTATTGGGAGGTCCACAGGGATTGATCTTTACTACCCGTACTGCTTTGGGTATTGGGAGGCCTACATAAGTGGATTCCTGTTACCCATACTGCTTTAGATATTGAGAGGTCCATATAGGTTGATCCCTACTATCTACTAATACTAGGTTTTGGGATATTGAGAGGTCCATTAGGGTTGATCCTTGCTATACCGTCTATTGGGAGGTTTATCTAGACTGATCCCTGCCATTTGATATTAGGAGGTTTTACGAAACTAATTCCTACTATCGGATGGATGGTGTGTATAGACACCGAGGTCCATAATGTAGGCCACTGTATAAAATAGATCTCGTTATCCAATGTTTGATAGTGTCTCCTGAGTATGGGCCTACAATTATGATGAATAAATGAACAAAAAAATAATGTGATATAATGCCAAGATAAGGCATAAAATGGATTGATGGAAAAAGAAGTGGCACAGAACAAATAATGAACCTATAGACGTACTAAAAACAAGATAAAAGAATAAATGTGAATGGACCTAATAATATGCAACATAGGCTAGGTATAAAGGTATAATACAGTTAAATCATTGCATGAATTGGACCTAATTTTATGTAAAATGAATAAGCATATATTTTTATGGTTATGATGTAAAAAGGTAATAAGGTATAAGGGTATTAAAAAGAAGACTTAATCATAATAAAATAAGCTGAGTACTATTATAGGGATAATAAAATGAACATAATATATCATTATAGGGTTGGGATAATAAAATGATCATAATATATCATTAAAGGGTCTTGTGTGCTTATGTGACATATTTAACTTTATACAATGCGTATTTCATTAAATTCACCACTAGGTGTATACTCAGCGTGTTGGTCTCTTTGTTGCACAGGTCTTAGTTGATAGTTAGTAGCCCTACTTCAAGCAGCAATTTAGCAGGAGAAATACATGAATGATGTACCATTGATAGAAATTAAGATAGTCGCACTCATGTATAGGAGAGGGGGGGAGGGACAACTTAAAGAGTCAATATATACATTCTGATGTATTTAGAATATGTGGATCAAATTATACAGTAAGTTAGATTGTAAGCTGTATGACTCATGTATATTTACATATTTAAAATGATTCAATTACGTGATTGATGTGTACATGCTTCATTAATTAAGATGTTGATGTGATGATAATATTGCTGAGAAAGATTTGAGGGTCAAATAAACCCAATGACTATGGTGATTTAAGAATGGCTCTATAAGTGTTTTCTTACAGGTTAAAT
>CANXYI011799014.1:0-10379 GCA_948208565.1 Hura crepitans
TAGATTCTTTCCTAAACTAGCTCTTGGAAAGAAGTCTATTTACTTCATCATTTTCATACGACTGGATCCATGTAATCCTCATAGATTCCCATAATATGAAACCCATTAAAAAGCTAGTTGGCGATAGCTAAAGTGGAGACAGTATGATCTATCTCAGCCTTTATAGTAATAATGCTACCTTCATGTGGGAACTTGATCATCTGGTGGAGTGTAGAGGGAACCATGCCTAGCTTATGGAACCAAGGTCTTCCCAACAAAACTGAGAACATGGCCGGTATATGAATCACTGTAAATTTGACATTATCCATGATTGGTCTAGTTTAAACCTTGACTATGAAGGATCCTTGTGCTTATCTTCTAGTGTCATCATAAGCTTTCATAGTAATGCTAGAAGGCGACATATCTTCTTTCTTAATTCCCAAACCAGCTAGAATTTTGTCGGGACAAACACAAAAGGAAGAACCGTCATCCACCATGGCACATCCTATTCTTTTCCCATTGATCTTGGCTTTGATAAAAAGAGGCCAATTGTGCTCCCTTCCTTCTAAAGGTAAATCCATGTCTAAAAATGTAATGAGGCCCGTTTTGCCTATTTTCATCACTTCCACTAATTTATCGGGCGTCGAAGTCATAGAAACTGAACCTGCCCCAAGGCTTTAACCACTTTTTACCTATGTTCCTTAGAAGACATTAGCAGATCCCAAATACTGATGTTGGCTTGAGTTTTCTTGAGCTATTTTAACACCTCATCATGTTTATCTGCTCTAGCTTCGAGTTCTTTTTCTGGTAAGATCTGACCATTTTTCTCTACTTGCTCCACCATTTCTCCTTTAACCCGTATTTGCTCTCTCTTTACCCTCTTTAGAATCCTCATTAGAGGATTTATCCTAGAAACCTTTGCTCTCCCTAGCCTCATAGTCACTCTCACTATCCCAAAAGCCAGTCATTAAGATGGATTTACTCACCCTCACTCTTATTGCTATGTATAGGTCGAATCCATAAATCTCCTTTAAGACATATTCTTCAGGTAATCCAGACTTAAGGTTGCATGAAGTGTGGTGTTTCAGCAATGGATTTGATGAGGTTTCTGGATTGAGAATCTGTTTTAAATCTATAAGGTCTTGAATAGCCCTTCGAAGGACCTTGCAGTTGTCAGTAAGGTGTCCCATTCTCTGATGATAAGCACAATATTGATTATGCCTATGATTTGGGGGAAGCATTCCAGTGAATGGTTAATGAGGTAGTGGTTGCAGTTTCCCTTCCTTAGTGAGCTTTTTTAGGCACCATGAAAGAGACTTACCCAAGTTTGAGTACTTCCAACCCTAAAGTGCATGTACTTCAGTAGTTTTGGTGGTATTACTAGTATTGCCACTTGTAAATGTGGGGTTGTTATTCGATCTCCTATAACCCTTTTTTTGGTATCTAGCTTCTAAATTAATGGCAATATCTTTCAATTGCTCCCAGGTGGTAATGCCTTTAGCGGTAAGCCCATTATTCATATAACTGTTAGCATTTCTGATGAACATTTTGATTTGATCTATGTCCTCAAGCTTATTTCACATCTTTAGGATCATTTCCCTCCATCTTTGTAGATAATCAGATAAACTCTCATTAAGTCTTTGCTTAATCAATTCTAGGTCCTTCAGGGTGATCTCCATACTGGCATTATTAGCATACTGCTTGCTAAATGCCCTTGCTAGTTCAGTCTAGTCTTCTTTGACCCTTGTATCTTGATAATGGTACCAATCTAAAGCTTGTCCTGCAAGAGACATACTAAATAAGTTCATAATCTATCCTTCAATGAGCTGAGTGGCCCTCATTGCTACTGCATATTGCTTCAAATGGGTGCGAGGATTTGTAGTTCCATTAAACTTGCTCAAATCAGGCATTTTGAACTTATGGGGCATAAAGTGATCAGGCCTCAGACTGATATCATCTAGATCAATATCTTTGCCCTCAATTACCAGTCGAGACATAGCTTCCATCTTCTCATTCAATTTCTTCCACTGATCATTCTCAGGCACTTTAGGAGGGGGTACCCTATTGTAAGACTTCGCCACCTGTGGTATCTCATCATAAGATGACTGATCATCTTTGGGTTTGCCAGCTATCTCCTTCCCCTTGTTGGTCCTGGAAGTCTGCCCTACCTCTTGAGTGTTCTGCCTATGAGATAGGGCACTAGTCATCATCATCATCATCCTCCTTTCCATCTCAGCCATGGCCTCCATCAATATAGCCTTGGTCACATATTCATCAGAAGACATATTTCCTATTTTGGGTTGGACTGGTACTTCTGAGTGAACTCTATTAAGGTAGTTGCCAACTCTCTTCCACTGAGCAGTGAGTGAAGGATTAATAATGGTTATTAAACAAGAAAGATTAGACATGATGCATGTTTAAGATGCATGATATGCAAATGCATGTATATGGATATGTCAGAGGACAAACACAAGCAACAATCCTTCTAACCTTATCACTCTCACATGCGTAGTCTTAGCCATTCTTCCTAGGTGGGCTTACCTAAACATCATCGAGGGATACATAGGTTTGAACATGGGCCTGATTAGGCCTAATAACCCCTCATATTTAAAGCACATGCAAGGATAATGGCCTATAACATTTAAGCCTTATTTGAGGTGAAATTATGTTAGGCCCATTCTAGATAAAAGGCACAATAGGCTTGCCTCCACTTCAAATAAGGTTAAATATGATAGGCCCACATAGCAATCATAGTGCAATCACAATCTTTTAGGGTCATACAACCTAAGGGAAATTGCTAAGCATGACTACATGGGCTCATGGTTTTGGTCAAAAGGCTGATAGGCTCCCACAAGTAAAGGTCCCTCCTAACGGGTCTTTCTAATCAAGGATAATAGCGACCGATTAGTTCACCTTTTTATATGCCTAAAGGCACGAGGCTTGTGAGTGATGGATATGCTAGTACTTCTCCATTCTTAAATGAAAAATGGAGTCATGGTTTACAACACCATCAAGGGTAAAAGGGACACAATTTCTATAGGATGCAATGCATGGGATTAATAAAAATTAGAATATTTAGATAGCATATTATTTAGGCACTTTTAGATTAAAATTTCTCAGTCCATAGTGGAGTTGCCACTATAGAGATTATGTATTTTTACCGGGGATGAGAGTGGTTAGTGGATTCGCCACCTGGCCTCTACACCAGGACCTCTGATCTTCTATACCAGAAAGGCTCGAAATTTCATATCTTATTTATGCCCTAATAATATGTTGTTTATGTATATTGTAATGTTTATGAATCCCTTATCAAATAAGCATGCATTATATTTAAAGCCATTATTTCACTATTCCATGTGTAAGAGGTAAATTACTCTATTTAAAAGAATGCAATAAAGTAAATTGTACATCCATAAAGTAGGTTATTAATTGATTGTTATTTGACCTGACAATTACACATAATTCTATAGGAATTGATAGTAATTGCCCAACTCCCATCTCTAGAAGATTGGCCTTTATTAAAATAAATTTTTCATATGGCTTTTGATTAAGGAAATACAAGTCCATTTTATTAAAAAAAACACCAATTAATTATGTATAAAATCATTCGATGTGAAATTAAACAATTAACGCATAAAACAGGTTATTTACTACCTATTAAAGTCCCAAAATAAGCAAATAAATATAAATGGTACAAGACCAGAGAAATAAGTTAAATTCTTAAAACTGGACCGCTTCAACATTGTTGGGTCTGTATGGACCTGGGAGACAAGGATGGTAAGTCTGTGCGGACATAACTGGCAATGACTATAAGTCTGTGTGGACTTCGGCCAAAGGAAAGCTAAGTCCATCTCATACTTCCAGTTCAATGTGATATCCCATCAACAACTCAGAAAACATTCAAGTCAAATTAGTTAGATTTAAATCATCAACACAAATAATTATTCAAAATTATAAACACACTTATCCTAAACATGCTGTACATCATGAATGACATAACAAAGATTCACCATATAAACCACCATTTATATGTTCGTGCGGAACTATAACCCTTATCATTAGGAGTTCACACAGACTACTATGCCTATTAGCATACATACAAACAAGGCTGTGTGGACTAATACAGATACTTGCCTTCAAAGGTATTAAGCCCATGTGGACCTAATCAAATTTTCACAGAGAGATCACATTCATCATGGCATGTTAATGCTAATTACAGACACCTACAATTTATACACCTAATGAGATTAGCCTATTCATCATTAATGAGAATGAGGATAGTTAAGATATCCTCTCATTAACCACACATCTCAAAGATCATCAGCTTGTAAGAAAATACAGAAGAGGACCTCAGATATTACCTATTATGAAAGAGTCTCTTAGAGCACAAACACAAAAGCCTCTTAATATCAATGAAAATGATTAAAGTCTTCCTTGTAATCAATTTTACCAGCCTTTCTAATGTCGATTATTGCTGCAGTAGTTGCACTTATGGATTTTCAATCTCAGTTATTTTTCTAGACTTCTTCCCCTCTTTTTTTGTGAAGAGAAGCATTTATACCTCTCTTTTAGGGTTTTCTCCCATGTCTGGAAGGAATCCTCATCCTGTTAGGATCCTTTCCTAGACTAAATGAGCGATGTTTAAATTCAAAGTCTGTTTCCATTGGTAAGTTCATGCGGACTTATTTTTAATGGTCCATATAGACTAAGGCTTTTGAAGTGACAGTCCATGATCTTCATGAGCTGAGTTTTAGTCTGCTTCTATAGTTACTCTATATGGACCAAGTACTTGAGGATGTTAGTCCGTGCAGACTAAGTATCTTGATGGCTTTTTGTGTTGTACTCAAAGAGTCTATCTTTAGCTATCATCCTTAGTCAAGGTGGGGTGTCTACAGCAATTTTGGCATTTTGTTTTATCAACTTCCTTCCTTATTTTTCCTTTATGGCTAACATTTTTTGCTAGTTCTCCCTTACATTTGTTTTTCCAATTTCTTCCAATTTATAGATCGTTTTCTTTTGTTTTTCATGGTAATTCGTGCCTACGCAATACTGTGACCTCAATTTTAGTAAAAATTTCAAGAAAATCCGTGGAGATTTCTTGTTTCAAGATATGTGGGAATAGTGACCTAAGGTGTTTCAGTGAGTTTTTTGAATTTTTTTTTTTGCATAGTGCACCTTAGGGAGCAATAGTAACAATATAAAAGTCGATTTTCAATTTCTCTTTACAGTTAATTTCATATAAATTTTTGAATATTATTTATATTATGTGTTTAGATAAAAAGAAGGTGAAAGAGAAGGACAAGTAATGAGTAGTGATTTTTGGTGTATTCGACGACTGTTGTAAGTGTATTCAAATTAAATTTTTATGTTACATAATAAATTATGTATAAAAAGTTTTTTTGTGTAATATGTTATGATATGCATTTTGTGAAACTAATTATTTGATAATATGTAGGGTCATAAATGATGTATATTTACTTTACATTGAAATTGATTTCGATGACATATTATATTAAGACATAAAGTGTCCATCATCATATAAGAACGAGTAATAATGAATATGCTTAAAATAACAGTAAAACATGAATAATTGCATGATAAGAATGAGATTGATATAAAATTGTTAGGCATCATGTATGACTGATTTGTTAAGTGCCGAGGTGGCATGTAATTTGAGTTGATGTAAGGGTCAGTCATGTGCATTGTTGTAACATGATAATAAATGAGTATCATAGCCAAAATGTGGCAATATAAATGATTAAGTACATGAGAACATGGTAACATAAGATAATGTCCCATATGATTAGACAACCTAGATTAGATATGTTGATCGATCGACTACGGATAGATAGCAGTTGCTAGGGTAGCTCGGTGCCTATATCAGGTGGGTGTAGCCATCGTAAAGTTTATAAGGCCACTGACAACCATTTGGTATGCGAGCAATTACATTTTACCTTTGGGTAAATAGGTGGGTATAGCCGTCATAGGTCTAACATGTTGTCCATTGCATAATATTTAGCTTGCAAGAACTTACATTTGGCTTTCAGGCACTCAGGTGGGTGCAGCCATCATAGGGTCCAAAATATGGGCCATTGCACAATATGTATATAATCATTCTGATCAGGATCCCGATATCCAGTATTAGTTGTTGTCTTTTAGGTATGGTAACAAAATGAGGTAACATTAATTTGAATGGAATGATATAATAATGAATTGAACAAAATGAGATTACATGTGAAGATAAAGTGATATGTTTGTTACATCTATCTGATTATGAACATGAATGGAATATAATGTCTATGTTGATTTGGCACAATTAGTGTATAAGATTTTCATAACATTTATGATATGAGAGATGTGCATATGACTCATACACTTACACAACAGATACTTGCATATGCTTTATATATGTGATTATACATGCATATTTGATATGCTTGTGTGTGAATGTATGTAAACATAAGTTAATTCAAATACACCACTAAGCAATTGCTTAGCATGTAATTTTTTTGTGATGCGTAGGTTAAGATAAGCAGGATTATACATAGCCTCAAAATGTAAGCCATTTTGTAAGAAGAAAATTTTTGATACAGAGTTGTGTTTGTGTTGTTATATGATATATGTATACAGAAGCACTCTCATATAGCAAGGGATAGACCTAACCTGTATTATACATATGTTTTAAAAATGTCTATATAAATAGCATTAATTAGCATTTCAGAATATGTGTGATGATTTTTTGTTAGAGGTTAGATGGACCTAGAGAATATTGGTTTGAGCTGATTTATTATAAAAATGCTTTATTTGATAGGTTTTTATTTGGGGTTTGTGCACGAATAGCTATTATGCTATTGAAAATTTTAGCATAAGATCCAAATAATGAACCAACGAAAAAGATTTTTGATTTTTTGTATTTTTTTATAATTATTTCATGTAATACATGTTTTTAAACACAAGATTGCTTTTATTAAAGCATGATCATAAGAATGTATACCAATTATATGTGTATCCATTATTCAGGTCTAGTGACTAGATCAAGTAAATGGCCTCACACTTAGTCCATGTAGACCTAACCAGATTTCTAGAAATGTTAGGATAACTTATTGAATAATACTGCATGTGGTAGGATAAAGGTCTATACGAACACCTTTTCCTATGGGTCTACATGGATCTTAACTAATTTTGGTTTGTGTGGACTCCTTTTAGGTTATACCTATTGTAATTCCACACGGACATGAAGCTGACTCTCTTTTGTACTTGGTTTCTACATATGCTTTTCTTATTATTTAAGTCTATGAGTACCTTATTTGTGCCTTGATGTTTATTGCCTACTTACCTATGTTTTATTCCCATGCAGATATGCCTCAAGTGTGAGGGCACTTTATCTAGACAATAATAATGGTACTCAGTGATGCCTATTCCAATTAAAAATCGAATAAGAGTGATAAGGTTCTAGACATTTATAGATCACTTAGTGGGAAGAGACTTTCATCAGGACTTGAAAGCTTTCTGAGCCCTTCTAGATAGGTGGATAGATACCATGCACACCTTTCACCTATTATTTATGGAGTTGATAGTAACTTCTTTCAATTAGGCCTTCATCATCGGAGTACTTTACACTAGGAGAGTCATTACTTTTGATGCCTACTACCACTACCCTTTACTTTGACTACATAAGGTGAGAGTGCTATTGGGATTTATACCTCTAGACCATTCTAAGAGCATCCGTTAGACTGATTTGTGTAAGAGGTGGATGGATATAGTTCCATTTGGTCAACCTAAGGTTAATCAGTATGTTTACTACTTCATCTAGTACTTGTTGGGTACCACATTATTTGCTAATGGTAATAGCAATATGAGTTGGAGCTTTCTTCCTATCCTAAAGCAGATCAAGGGTATTAGCTCCTAGAATTAGTGTTGTTCCTCACTTGGTTGGATTTTTAAAAGCTTGGATATGGCTATTCATACCAAGAAAAGCCATCAGTTCGTGTAAGGCTTTATATCAGGTGTTCTGGTGAGAAATCCATCTCGATCCCTTTTTTGCTTCCTATAGTCTTTTTTAAACTTGACTTTGTACCTTCACTTTTTATAGTTAGGTGTATAAGCTTCATTTATTACCCTAACCATGTGAGTTGGATATTCTTTACCAATAGCAAATAATGGATAGGTGGGTTCGACTATCTTTAGGGACTTGGAATACGTCTTCCCTGATGTAGCATCGATAATTCCTTAATTCTCATACTTGGTCTGATGTGAGTATTCCTACACATGAAAACCTATTATTAGTCATTTTGTTGATTAAAATTAATACTCACCTTTACATATTGATTTGGCCTAGTGGGTCTTCCTCCTTGAGGAGATGCTAGACTTTTTACATTCTATTTAAGAATTATCCTCTTGTAGGATGTTAATGACTACCCTTGAGGCTTATTTTTGGTTTTTAGGAGAAAGGGTATAAAGTTGGCACTTGGGGCTTAATGCACATCATGTTCTCTAAAGTCCTCCTAACTTGCTACTATTCGGAAGGTATATCAATGACTTGGAATTTGTGCGAGGTATGACTATAGGTATACTTGAGAGCACATTGGTAGAGAGTGATAAGGAGGGTAACCTCTCTTAGTCATCTGCCCATTTGCTACCTAGGGTGCCTTACATTTTTGGATCTGCTTCTCAAGTAAGTTGCTTAATCTACTATTCATTATTTTAAGCAAATTTCTGACTGTGTGTTGTTTTGTAGCCTGCTTCTACCATTTTTGAAGCTAGACCTTCTTCATCTAGAAAGAGGGTGAGAACAGTTCTTAGTTCTTAAGGTCCTTAATTTTTGCCTCCTCCTAAATGTACTGCTAGGAGTGGAGTATTCAGTCCATCTGTTAGTCAGCCATTATTACCTAATATGGTTATGGGAACCTTGACCAATGTATCAAAGCTATGCTACATGCAAAATGGTGTGAAATGAGAGTTATCCTCTACTTGCCTTCATATTGAAAACAATTGGCTAGTTCTTTTTAAGCTAGAGAATACCATATTAGTATGGTCCTTTCTATCTTTTATTGATCATTGTGTTGACTTAATTTTATTTAACACTTTTCGTCTTGATTTTGAAAGGTTATGAGGGTTCTTGTAGAGAGGACTACTCATGTAATGGAGGCCTTCATGAGGGCAATGGTTGATGAGACTTATGTCCTCGTGCTGAGTCCTTTCCTATAATCATTAATCATGTGAGAATATATGCTTGCTGTGCATGAGATGTGCTAATCTTTTATTCTTTTTACAAAATGAGCTGCCTAAAAAGGTGTCTTCACTCCGTTTGCTAAGAAAAAGCTAAGGGCATTGAAGATTATTGAGAAGTTGGAACTTTTTTTTTATGATAAAGACATCGAAAGTTAGAAGGAGTAGAGAAAGCCTATGACTTTTGTATATATATGTACATGCATTATCTATGAAGTTTATATACATTTAAAATGTTAGAATTTTTTTATTGAATGGTATATGTATGCATAAATACACAAGTGAACACATCTATCTAATCCTAATGATCGTAACATGGATGTTAGGGTTTGATTAACAATGACACATGAATACACATGGGTTAATGCTAATACTTACGCTGATGAACGAACACTTCTTTGAATGATGCATAAGCGTGCATCGTAAAATTAGAGCAAACTTATGCAAACTTTGACTACACTAGTGTATGTATGGGTGTGTAAAATAGACATGTGTGGTGAATGAGCATGACAGACTAACTGGTTCATTTTTCATGAGGTGTTGTGCATGTGAGTGAGATGCACATTTGTAGAGGCTATGCATGTATAGGTGATTATGTGATAAACATAACTTTTTCCTCAATGAGTAATTGAATGAATCTCTTCTTTTGATGTATGAATGAATGTAAGTCTATCCTAGATGATGTGTGAGTGTTAAAATATAAAGGCGATTTGAGTGAGATGATTCTAGTGAATAAATGTGGTGAACGAATGAATGAGTGATATGCATATTAGTTCCTAATCTTTTCTAGATAAAGGTACATGGTGAGGTATGTGCATGTATAATGCATTTCTAAGGAATGTAGTGATGTATGTGTTTTTGCTTATTTTCTTCTAAATGAATAAAGAATTTGAAAGAATGGTGATACATGTAAGACAGTTGTATAATGAATGTGACTTTTGAATGAATGAATCATATCTTATGATGGATGAGTGATGAAAGCAAAAATATGTTAAACGACGAATGCATCTTTTCCTATGATGAACAAATGGTGAAGATAGATATATGTTGAATGATAAATGCATCTTATGATGAACAAATGTTCTTTTTGTGATGGATGTATAGTGAAGGCAAATGTATGTACATGCAAAATGGGTATTCTTTTCCTAAAATGGATGTATAAATGAGTGTAA
>CANXYI011799065.1:0-13302 GCA_948208565.1 Hura crepitans
TTGATACTTAAGATACCTTAATAATCTCAAGTCCAAGGATACTTGCACCACTAATATGATGAGATTCTTTCACTAACATAGATTATGTATCCATGTGAAGATCTTATGATAGGTCTCCAATGTACTTATTTCTCAAACAAGTATCCATATGTTATCTCTAAACATCTTCACACTTACAGCTTGTGAGAACTACTGCTTGACTTAGTCAAGAAGTATAACATATGCTAGTCTATCCATATTAACAATGTCTAATCTTGTTAATACTATGACTAGGGATAATTTAGGTATTATCACATTTACATACAATAGGAATCTCATATCATGAACTCTTCATAATTTCCTTTGTACTATGATTTTATACCATAGACTTTATTACATAGTTTAAGATTATTATCAAGCAAATGTCATAACATGAGCACTAAGTAATAAAAGAATGCCATTTTATTAAAGAATAATTGTTTGATTGTACATGAAATTATCACTATTACACATGTGTTCTAGGACATACAACTAACACTTCTTACCCAAAGGTGAGGGAATACGACATCTCACTAGTTGCGATTCTAGGCGTTGTTTGATAGGCCCATAATACACTACTTAGTTCTTCCAGCCAATAACCCTTAGCTTTATATAGCCTCTTTTTCAAACCATCCAAGATAGTCCAATTAGACACCTCTATCATTTTAATCTGCTAGAGGTGAGCCATCGAAGTGAATCTTAACTGAATATTCAAGCCTTTATAAAATTCTTTAAACGTCGAGTAGTCGAACTATTTGCTGTTGTCTGTGATTAGTACTACCAACAACCTGAATCTACAGATAATGTCTTTCCATACGAACTGCCAGTGAGGCTCTAAGTATTGTTCGATAGGCCTATAGTACACTACTTAGCTCTTCCAGCCAATGACCTTGGGTTTTATACAGCCTCTTTTTCAAACCATCCAGGATAGCCCAATTAGACACATCCATCATTCTACTTGACTAAAGGTGAGCCATTAAAGTGAATCTTAACTAAATATTCAAGCCTTTATAGAATTCCTTAAATGTCGAGTAGTCGAACTATTTGCCGCTGTCTATGATAAATACTATTGGCAACCCGAATCTACAGATAATGTCTTTCCATATGAACTGCTGAATCCAAGCGACAATGATGTTAGCCATTGGCTTAGCTTCAATCCATTTGGTAAAATTTTCTATAGCAATAATTAGGAACTTTAATTACTGCTTTCCTTAAGGGAAAGATCCTAGGTTATCTATTCCCTATTAGTCAAACAACCAGGCTACCCCAACAAAATGTTGGTTTGTGCCTAGTTTCTTAGTTATCCTACTATGAACCTGGCATTATGGGCATTTCTTAAAAACCTTCTAAGCATCTTTTAAGATGAATGACCAATAGTATTCGGAGTGCACAGCCTTTCTTACTACCAGCCGCACTACCTCATGAGATCTATATATTCCTTCATGTATTTCTCTGATCACAGAGTACCTTTCATTGAGAGTTATGCACTTGAGCCATGGATGTGTTTTGGCCTTTTTGTATAGCCTTTCGTCAATTATAAAATATTTGAGTGACTTCCTTGATATTCTCCTTGTATCTGTCTCATTTTGCAATAGTATGCCGGATTCGAGATATTCAACAATTAGGCTGTATCATGCTTCTTCAAACTCAACAACCATCATCTCCTCCTCCTAAATTACAGGTATAACTTTCTTTTCAATCATAAGCTTTTTTCAGGCTTCTAACCCTCCTACAGCGGCAACTTTAGCCAAAATGTTAGCATCCATTTTATCTTCTTTGGGGATCTTCCTCACCTCCCATTCAACACATACGTCCTTTAAGCTTTGCAATAACTTCCTCACTCTCTTTAAATATTCTTTCAAGTGTGCCTTTTTGGCCTTGAAACTTCCTCTAATTTGATGGATAACTAACTGGGATTCAATTTTGATCAATAAAAACTCTAGTTTAATCTCCTTTACTAATCTTAGACCGATAAGCAATGCTTTGTATTTTTCAACATTATTAAAAGCATTAAAGCACAATTTTAGAGCATATTTTATGCAAATGTTCTTTAGGCCTCTAAAAATGATTCTTACACCTTCTTTGGCATCCTGGGATGCTTCATCCATAAGTAACTCCCAAGTTTTCAGGTTTCTCATCTACAAAAGCACATTAACATCTCTAGCACTAAATTCTGCAACAAAATCTGCCAAGGCCTTTACCTTTATTACTGTCCTGGGTTTAAATCTGATGTCATATGACTGTAAATTTATAGCCCACTCGGCCAACCTACCCTTTATGTTTAGAAGTTGTAGAAGCTTTCCCAATGGCTAGTTGGTTTATGCATTCACCTTATAAGATTAGAAGTAATGCCTTAATTTGGTTGTTACCATTATCAAGGTTGTAAGGATTTTCTCGATCGGGCTTCACTTTGCCTCCGCACCACGTAAAACTTGACTGATATAATAAATAAGCTTTTATATACCCTAATCCTCTTTACTAAAATAGCCAAAAATTGCTTTATCCGAGACTGAGAGATAAAGGAATAAACCTTCACCTTCATTGGGCTAAGCCAAAAGAAGTGGCGTCATTAAAGTAACCTTCAATTCTTCGAAGGCTTCTTGGCATTTTTTGTCCCATTCAATGCCTTTTCCTTTACATAAGAGCCTAAAGAATTACAAGCACTTCTTGGTCAAATAAGAAATGAACCTTCCCAATGCCATTATTCTATCGTTAAGCTTTAGATATCCCTAATGTTTTTCAGAGGCTGTATATCCAAAATCGCCTGAATCTTCTCTAGGTTAGCCTCTATGCCTCTTTGGGGTATCATATACCTTAGGAATTTACCAAAACGTACCCCGAATATGCATTTCTTTAGGTTCAGCGTCATTTTGTATTGATTCAGTATCTCGGACCCCTCTACTAAACTGAACACATGGCTTTGCATCAATTTGCTTTTAACTATCATGTCATCAATGTAGACCTCTACTGAATTTCCAAGTAAATCCTTGAACATTTTGTTCATTAACCTTTAATATATGGCTCTCGCATTCTTTAACCTAAATGGCATGACATATAATAGAACATGCCTTCAAAGGTGATAAAGCCAGTTATTTCTTGGTCTTACCAGTATATGGGTATCTGATGATACTTAAAATAGGCATCGAGGAAGGAGTAGACTGCATATTCCACTATGGAATCAATCAACCTATCAATGTGGGGAAAGGGGTAACTGTCTTTCAAGCATGTTTTGTTTAAATCGGTGAAATCAACACACATTCAGACCTTCCTATTTTTCTTTCTCACCAGAGCAATATTAGCCAACCAATTGGGATACAAGACCTCTCAGATAGTGGCCTACATCTAGCAACCTTTACGTCTTTTTTGATATGACTTTTAGCTTATCAAGGGGTAGCATCAAAGTCTTTGCTTGACGGATTTCACACTCGAGTCAACTTGTAATCTATGTGATATTATCTTCATGTCAATCCCTACTATCTCATCTTAGGACTAAGTGAAAGTTTGTTGGTTGATGCATAAGACTTAGAGGATTTCCTTATTGTCTACTTCCATTAATTCGCTACCCATCATAACCTCTTTTCTAGGAGCTAACAACTTTTTGACTAACTTTTCCTCGAGCTTATACCTAATACCATCTTTATCACTTTCTACTTTCTCGATCAACATTAACTTTTGTAACTATGATTCTTTCACGACGGCTACATAAGCCTTCCTAAAAGCTTTTTGATTGCCTTGTACTACTGTAACTCCCTTCTCGGTAGGGATCTTTATTACAAGGTATTTGATGTTAGTGATAGCCACTGACTCGAATAACATTAGCTTGCTAAGAATAACATTGTAGGAAAATAGGGTTTCTATCACCACAAAAGTACATCTACTTATATAAGAGGTCACTTTATTTCTTAGCTCTATCTAGAGATCCACTAAACCTACTATTGAAATGGAAGTATTGCCAATACCAACCAGTGGCATCATGACCTATTTCATCGATAGCTTTATTTTCTTATAAGCGTTTAGTGTTAATAAATTAACCACACTGCCATTGTCTATAAGTATTCTCTTTACTAAGAAGTTGGCAATGTATCCTTAAATTACAAAGGTGTCTTTATGAGGGACTTTAATATCTTGTGCATCTTCGATGAAAATCAAAATTGGTGAGAGTGCCTCGAATTTTGTGGAAAAATATATCCCTTTCATGCCTTGCTTCGTTTTAAAGTAGAAGTCACTGTATGATAAGCCGCTGGCTATCATGTGAATTACTCCCATCCTTTATTGCTCCTTAGCTGCTTTAACTTCCTTTTTTCTTCCTTTAAATCTGAGTGGCTAGATTCTATTGAAGAATATTTTTGTTTCTTAAATTTGCTCATGTCTAAGAATCTTCTTAGTGACCCTTTTTTAATAAGTTTCTCTATCTCGTCCTTCAATACCCTATATTCATCTGTGTTATATCCCATATCTTTATAGAACTCAGAATATTTACCTTTATCCTTCCTTGCAAGAGTATACTGGTCCATTTTCTTTAACCAGTTTACCTTGCCATGATTTTCCTTGATCCACGTCAAAATTTTATGCAGGGCAGTATTTAAGGGGGTGAAACTCATATTCTTAATATCTCCCTAGCCTCTTCCTCCTCTCTTTCCTCGAAGGGAACGACTCTTTAAAGAAGGTTACTTATTTAACAAATTAGATGAAAAATGATATGTGCCTCTTTGCTCTAACCAAGGGCATTACATCCTCAAGCAATGTGCAAGTCTGGGTTATACCGGCTGTTTGCCTATCTTACATTATGAGGGTAATGAATGATTCGCTCTATCCATCAATTCTCTGAAATCAACAAGATGATAAACCATTAGAGAATTGTACAACCATGTGTTTCTAACATTATTGATCATCTTGATAGTGGCTACCTCACTATGCAAGTTTTAGATGTCAAAAGCTAACTCCTAGAATCTTTCAATGAAGTCTCGCTGACTTTCATCTTCACCTTATATAATGTCCCGTAAATCAGTGACAGTCTTTTTAGTTTTCATTTGGATGACAAACCTGGTTTTAAACAACTCTGACAATTGCTTAAAAGAATACACCAATTCCGAAAGTAAATCGTAAAACTAGTCTAGAATGTCATCTGTCAATGTAGATGGGAAAGCTTTATAAACAAGTGCATCTTCGAAGGTCTACATGTGAATCAATGTACGATACTTAGCTAGATGCTTCCTTGGATTAGACCTACCCTTGTACTTTTTTCATTTTGATCTCCCTAAAGTGCTGAGGGAATGAAACTTCTCGAATTTGTCATGCAAAATGAGAGTCTGTATTGCCTTCGCAATTGAGCTTCTTAGGATGTCCTAACCTGTATTTCTTCACTGCACGCACAAACAAATCATTGAAAACTTCTTTCGAACTAGGGATTTTGATACACTTACTCTGTGCCTAATCTTTGCAAGTCCTTTCGGATCTTCTAGTTTTGGAGCCTTCACTCTCAGAGGGTGAAGTATAGTAAGAAGATTCAAATTTCTTATGTTTTATCTTTCAAATCGACCTTTTACCTTCTCGCCTTCTAGCCTCAGAAGCTGCATCATAATTGCCTACAACATCCGCCTATAGCCTCAACTCCTTGAGCATCTCCGATTTAATGTCTTCTCGAAAGCCTTGGAAAAGTTGTTGCATTGCTTCTAAGGTAATTAGGGTTCCTTTAGTAGGTGTGACCCTATTGGATTCTTTAGCAAATACGTTAATTCTCCGAATGATTGGCATTCTGCTCATATTATTCCTTTGGAATGGGTGGTTTTCAGACGGTTCCACCATTTGACTCTTAACAAAAGTACCAAATGACAATTCTCGATCGAACAAAATTGTGAGTGTGGTGTAAAGACTGCTTTGAATATTATGACCTATGAGAAGAAGTCTATTCCCGAGTCAGACCTAGGATAAGCACTTCAAAACTTAAGTTAGAATTTGGGAGAATTTGAGCAGAGTAACTTTAGTGTTAAAGAACACTTACCTTGGAGTGCAGTAAATACTCCTATTTATATAACTCATAGTGGTAGAAGTATGATCCATAATGAAAGGGATGCCTGACATGTGTACATACATGATTATATAGGCTGAAGCCCCAGTTCTCGTGACATGAAATGAGCCTTGTGGACTTACCAAGTAAGTGTGGTAAGTTGAGGCCTTATCAATTAATTAGTTCAAATTATTAAAAAAATAATTATTTTCTTATTTATTATGAATTTTTATTGCATTTTTACAATTTTTTATTGTCCTTTGACTTCTTGAATTTTCATTATATTTTATTAATTTTATATAATTATTTTACCACATATTAAACTCAATTTATTTTAACTTTTTACCAACAAAAAATTTAAATTATTTTCATTGGCACACGTAATTCTTTTTATGAATTTAAATTTTATACTACTAAAAATGATTATTTAAAAATTCAATAAAATGTGATAGAAATTCAAAATTTTCAAATGTAGTAAAAATTTAAAATTCAACAAAAATAGTAATAATTAATAAATGAGAAAAGATGTTTAGTATATTTCAAAATGATTTAAACTTAATAATGTTTAAAAAATAAAATCATAAAAATCATAAATTTTAATGATTCAATGGAGTTAAATAATTGAAAACGATATAAAAATTGAGAATTCTAATTGTTCAATTTAATAATGAGCTAATTATTAATAGGATCATAGTTTGGAGAGTAATTTATAGTTATTCATGAAAAAAAAAATATTATCTTATTAATTTTATCATTCCAAGGGCTAAGGAGAGTCAAAACCCTTATAATTGAGAGAGTGAAAGTGAATTTTACATCCTTTTGAAACTAATGACATTAATGAAAAATTATTATTTTATTGATTGTATCCAATTAAGGATAAAGTGTATGTCAAAATAAAATTTTAAGAATTTAAATTAATCAAATAAAAGTTTAAGAATCAAATATAAAAAAAATGTTATAGTTCAGGAACCTACAAATAATTTTTGGGAGAAGATGCAAAAGTCCCTCTCAAATTTTTGAAATAAAGCATATTTATTCTTAACTTTTTTTGTTAAAAAAAAAAAGCCATGTCGTTAAAAAACTGCTGCCATCTAAAAACTACTATAAATCTATTCTTTTTTAACAGAAGCCATTACATTTTTAGGTGTAAATATGCTTTTACCGTTATAAGAAATGACAAATTTGCATCAATTTTTTAACGACAGGGGCATTTTATTAATAAAAAAGCTTAATAGACAAATATGCTCTATTTTAAAAAAATATAAGAATATTTTTGCAATTTGGGCCATAATTTTTTTTCCAATATAAATTAACATCTTAATTTCATAGAACTATTTTTCCTTATCATGAGTCCGCTTAGACAAAGTAGAAAGGAAAAAAGGACAAATCAAATCACAAATAAAAGCTAATCTTTCGGCAAATGTATGAGTTTCCTTTTCCTTTTTTCCTTTCCTACTTACTAATAACTAGAAGTATAAAAAAATGAATTTAGCGTAACTCATGATAAAAGTAAACTTCATCTTTGTATAAACTATTATAGAGATCATTCTATTTTTATATTTTATCAATATTAAATATTCAACGCTTCGTTACGTTTAAAATGAATATAGCAAAAAATTCTAATAGTGAATATACAATTTTCTACCTATGGCCCACATTTGAATCAATAATTTTGATATTATGTAAAGAAAATGGAGTTAAATACAAGTCTATTTCACTTACCATGAAAAATTACAAGTTCCCCTGTATTTTTCATAAAAAAATCAACAAAATAAATAAAATTTTAAAAATAAAAAATTCAATAAAAAATTTATAATATACATATGACAAATGCTTATTTTAAAAATAATTTCACCTTAATATGTTATAACATTATTTTTTAAAAATTTTAAAAATTGAAAGAACGTTAATTTAATGATTTTTAGGGAATTCCTTAATTGAAATAATTATAGAAAAGCTGGAGATGCTGTCTATTTTTTTTTTTATTATTTTGATGGATAATTAATAATGGAGTTATAGTTTAGAGTAGTTTGTAACTATATATACACGCACGTTGAATGGTTGATAAATATTATGATTGATGAATGTAATTATACTAATAAAAATTTTGCTGTAACAATTTTATAACGTTTTATATAAATATTATAAGATTAGGTTAGCTATATTCTAAATGGTTGAAATTCTTGAAAAGCTTTAGAGAAAATTCACCATTAATTAAGCTACCAAGTTGCTCAATCAGTATCCTCCTTTTCTCTTAGTTTAGAAACAGCAAGATTTAGCTTAGATATGATAATAAATTACGGTTTTATTTGGATTGACAGAGCTATTAATTTTTTGATTAAACGCAAACTAATGTAATAAGAATATGTTAAAAATTCTAACGGTTAATTAGCTGCTCTTACTGCTAATAAACAACCACTTAATGTAATTTACTTCTATAAATTGCAACTCTTAATTACTTTTTTTTTCATTATTTCTACTCTTATTTGCTTAAAAAAAAAAGAGAATAATTGATTATACGTTTTATTATTAAAAAAATGATGAAATGGCTAGTGGTTTTTGTCTCATGTGTGGTATGTTGGGTTAATGGGGAGCCACAGGTGCCATGTTTTTTCATTTTTGGTGATTCTTTATCGGATAGTGGAAATAATAATAACCTAATAACTAAGGCAAGAGCTTAATTACCAACCTTATGGAATTGATTTTCCTAGTGGCCCTTCTGGAAGATTTTCTAATGGTAAAACTATTGTTGATTTTTTGGGTATGTGTTTTCTCTTCCCTTTTCCCACAAGATTAATTTTTTAGGAACTTATGTTTAATTTTTTATTCCATATTATTGGTTTTTTTCCCTAAAAAATGATCATTTGGCAGCTCAAGCACTGGGATTTGATCATCTAATTCCTCCATTTGCAACTGCTGCTGGTCCAATCATACTCCAAGGTGTAAGCAGGCATTCGCGACGAGACGGGACAGCATTTGGTAAAATAAGATCAGAAATTTCTTACTTAGATCGTATTCATATATTTATTTATGAATCGAGAATGATTATACCATTTTTATTGTAATTTTTTAGGGTAAAAATGTGAATTTAAACCAACAATTGAAAAACCACCTGATAACAATCGCAAACATGCAAAAATTTATGAATGGTACAGATGCAGTCACAATGCAATTAAACGAATGCATATACTAAATTGGAATAGGCAGCAATGATTATCTTAACAATTATTTTTCACCTGAAAATTATCCAACAAGCAAAACATTTAGCCTTTATCAATATGCCCAGTTCTCATCAATCAGTATTCTACACAATTAAAGGTTAATTATTATTTCTATTTAAAAATTAATTTTAATGGGTTCATGATTATTAACTGTTTCTAATTCAATTTTTTTTGTTTATTAAATTTTAGACTTTGTATAATTCTGGAGCAAGAAAGATTGTGGTTGCTGGATTGGGAAATATAGGGTGCACTCCATTTATGGTTGCTAAATTTGGGGCAACAAATGGATCGTTTTGTGTAGATAATATAAATGAAGCATCTATTATTTTCAGCCAAAAGCTTCTTACTTTGGTCCAAGAATTAAATAAATCATTGCTTGGTGCGAAATTTGTATTCGTAAATAGTGCTGCAATGGGAAAGGGGAACCTCTTTCATTTGGTATAAATTTCAACTCAATTCACTTAGCATTTTTTTATTCTAATTTTAATTTCATATGGAAATTTTAAGGAAATTCTTGCATTATACTAACCCTGAGTCGCCAACTAAGATAATTACAATCAAGTGTCATATTTATGAAATAACTATTTTTTATTTACTTTTAATATTCACGATCCAGAGTTGATTTGATGCATAAAAAAAGTATATACGTGCATAGGTATATAGGTAATCATCTAATATCGCAACAAATTTTTTTTTTTTATTGTTTTAACAATTAAACTATTTTTTTAAAAAAAATAATATATACCAAGCTATAAATTTGGTTACTTTTGACGTATTTTAGTGATTGGACTCAATCATGATTGTGATTCATGTAGTTTCGTTAATTAAATGTGTCTAAAAATAATAAAATTGATAATTTTAAGCGTTTATATGACCTTTTTTTAAAAAAAAATTTAATGCATCTGACGACTGAACATATATATTTCAATTCTCTTCACCTGTAACCAATAAGAGCTACGTATTTTTGTGTTAAAATCTGTGATTAAAAAAATGACAGACATTAATTAGAAAAAAGAAAATAATTGTTACTTGGGATTATTTACTGTAGGTTTTAAGAATTTCCAAACAGGGTTTTGTAGTGTAAGAGAAGATGGTCAATGCAGAGCAAATGGACAAGTGTGCTCAAACAAAGAGAATATTTGTTTTGGGATTCTTTCCATCCTTCTGAAGCATCAAATGGATTTACTGCTGCTGGTACTAACATTCTGACCCTAATATTATTTATCCATATGATATTCACACTTTAGCTCCAGCTCCTTAATTTCAAACCCAAAAATTAAGGTCCCAATTCGAGATTCAATAGGTTTAAGACAAGACTAATGTCAAAAAAAACTTTTTTTGGCATAGTTTCATAGACAAAAAATATTTTTTTTTCCAAAGATTTAATTCATCATAAGTTTACATCATTTCCCTTTATGTATGTAGGTATGATCTTACAGTTAATGAGATTTTCTTATTGGTGTTATTGAATTTTTTTAATGGCTCTAGTTTTATTTATTTTTAATTTTTAATTTTTAAGGGCATAAAAATTAAGAAGGCCCTAATTCTCACTTGCCCAATAAATCAATTATATATATATTGAATTAGTTGTGGGTTTCAATTTTGATAGAGAAATATAAACTAAAAAAGATGTTATTCTAGACGCTCCAAGATTATGCGATCTTTTAAGTTGGTAATAAATTATAGACATGTGGGTAAAGAATTGAAATCCTCTCATAATTATTTTATTTACAATATGAGTATTCATACAAATAGAGTTCTAAATACATTAGAAAACCATTTACAACAGGAATCATTCTAACAAGAATATAATTGGAATATTACAATTCAAGAAATTATCTAATTAAAAAGATAAATATAATCAAATATCTTAAAAATATATATCTAAATTGAATAATAATTTTCTAACTCATACAATCACATGAGATTCCTGATCAGATCAGTTCACTACATTAGAACATAACAGAAATAAAACAACTGTGTTATATCAAAATAATTATATTTTATCATATCTCTATCATTGCCCCATAAGTTGTACTAAGGAGACTTTACCAGACAACTTGTCACTCAATAAAAATATTTTGTTATGTAATGTAGAGAGCTAGGCATGCATTAAGACTTGATCAAGAAATTTGAAGTTTAACTTGATAAATTTGAGTGTAAAATTGACGAATAAATTAGAATGGACTCGAACAGAACATAATACAACACATATTAACTACCAAAATAGAAAGAAATAAGACAAAAAAAAAAAAAGAAAAGATAGGAACATAACAAAAACAATAATTTTTTATTAGATATTTAAAAAATATACTAGAATGGAACAATAAATCCAAACATTGCCTAGGTGGTTAAACCTTTTATGGCTTTGAAGAAAATATTGCCTAGACAATTATTCCTCTTATGGCTTTAAATAAATAAGGCTATCATCACCAATTTTCAACAATAAATTAAGAAACAAAATAGATTGTTATCTTGAAAATTGAAAAAAAAAAAAAACAAACCATAGACTTTCTTCCCATTGAACAAAAAAGATTGCCTGTGTGGTTATACCTCTTAGAAATAAGGCTGCTATCACCAATTTACATCAAGAAAAATGAAAAAATTATAGATTTTCATCACAATAAAAATTAAAGGGAAGAAATCAAAAGTTTTCATCAAAGTGAACAACCCATAAGAAGAAGAAAAAAAAAAGCACCAATAGATTGACCATGGAAACTTTATCCATGAAAAGAGAGGAAACATAGGATTCATGGATCGATAAGATCACTTGTAACTCTGATACCATATGAAGAATGAAAATCTTCTCATAAGCATTTTATTCATAATAAGGATATTTATACAAGTAGAATTTTAAGCATATTAGAAAATTATTTATAGTAGGAAGCATCCTAATAAGAATATAATTGGTGTGTTTTCTTGAGGCATGCGTGGTGGAAATTTAATATTTTTCAAGAAAACTAAACATTCATAAAATACCAAAAGTTTTGGAAACATGCACAAATAACAGAAAAATCAGTTTGGATTACTTCACCGTTATCTTGGTAAAATTCATTTTCTTCTTTCACTCACTGCGTTGTTGCAAACCATAATAATCTTTACGAGAACACCTCTAAGGTATCCACACAAGAATCAAAGATGGGAGAAAAACCAGAGAACTTAAGGGCTAGTAAGATTTTTGGTTTTGGAGAAGAGAAGAAAGAAAAATTGCTTCGTTGTGGTAGAACTATTCTATACGCAGAAAGCAATAATGAGGCCTCTGTGGTGGCTAATTAATTTAAGCTAATTATAAATTAAATTACTGGCCTATGTCTAATTTCTATCTCATAAAAATTTGACCCATTAAACCCTTCAAAAGGTCTATGAAATGGGTTTCTTACTAGTCTTTGTGCAAAGCCCATTTATGAGGCCTCTGTGCATATATTTTTTGGTCTACATTAGGTAGCCAATTGAGGCCATTTTAGGTCCTAATTAAAATTATCTCCAGACCTTATTTGTGGACCTTAAGGCTAGTAAAAAATCATATCAAAATAAAGCCTAAAAATAGGCCTTCTCTAACCCTTATTCTAAGCCAAATACTGCTAATTGGACTCTAAGCCTAATTTTATTTTTCTTTTTTATTTCTTCAAAATCCAATGACATATCATGTTAAATATTTGATAAATTTGATTCTCATCTCAAATTCTTTACGTGTGTAATCCTATGGGTTTATGAGGCACATTGGTAATACACAATGAATTAGAATTCTACTTTAACTAGAATTCTTATGATTTAATCTCATTAAATAATAATTAATTTCTAATTAATAATTCTCATGTGTGTAAGCCATAATTGGCATTTAGCCATGCATTATGACTATCCAAGTGTTAAGAAGTCAAGTAGTTTGAATTAACCCTTGCATATACAGTTATTGTGCAGTAAACTCCTTTCACTATCCTTTATCTCATTCAGGTTTGAGTATGAACTTGTGTCAACTCAATACTTAATTAAGTATGTCTACTTAAGCCCTAAATATGTCAGCTTTAATAGTTTTCTCTTTATTTGCAAAATGCCTAA
>CANXYI011799160.1:0-12079 GCA_948208565.1 Hura crepitans
CAAGATTAATCGATATGTGAGGTAATTCCATGTAATCCCTACATTGATTATAGAAGTAGGTTATTATTTTGAACTATTTTGATCGTACATAATTGCCTATTAAAATGATGTAATCATTTTATAATTGACACTCTAATCGCACTAACTTACCTAAATACAAGATAAAGTCTGCACAGACTTAGTATTTAAATATGAGCAAGATTTGACGTCCGTGCAAACTATTGTTCGATAACAGTCTTTCATTTATTTTATATATTATGTTTTGGTGTATTTTGTTTACCATGTTGACATATCCTTATGCCAATATCATGTGGTATCACTATCTTATTCCTTAATGTGCATATTGTTGATGTTCTAGAGTTAATATAGGGCCGCATAGATTCCCTTTCATAAGGAGTGCAATCTGTATAGATATATGTGTTTTATGCATGTGTGCTTTATCTTAAAGTTTGTACGGACTTCTTTTTATGAGGAACATAGTCTGTATAGATGTATACATCTTATGCATATGTATTCCATCTTTAGGTCTGCACGAACTCCTTTTCATGATGGATGTAGTGTACATGGACACATGTTTTAAATTCCAATTTGTATGAATATTGTTGTGATGATTTTATATTCTCCTTGTACATGATTAATTTGATATTCTCTTAGTCATAATCATTACTTAGGCATGTATCATGATCATTAATATTTGTATTACACATGTTGTTATCATTATGTTTAAGTTTGTTATTAGGTCATCACGGACCACTCTTTGTGTTACTAACCTCTTTCCTTAAGTTATGTAAGACTGACCCTTCTTACTGGATGTGAGGTCCAAATAGCCATATTAGCCATGACATAACGTAGTCCGCATGATTATAGACCAGAACCCCGATATAGTTTGCACAAACTTGATGACGTAGAGACGGGACCCAGTAGCTTATTTTTTATTTACTCATTTGATTTTGTATCTATTATTTCTTTTATTTATTTTAGGTTGTAATAGTTAGATTAATAACTTATTTTACATGCCAAAATGCTTAACCTCACATCAATAGTTTTCTACCTAATTAATTGGTGTTTTCTTAATGGAAGAAGAGAGGAAAAAAAAAAAAGAAAAGAAGGAAAAAGTAATAAAAAAGAAGAGGCTATCCCATGTTTAGCTATTAAATTAAAGAAACTATGGATTCAATTGATTAAAAGAAAAGACTAGCAAATGAGTTGTGCCCATGGGATTAAAATCTCAACCTAATCAACATCTTATCAAATCCTAGCCTAAAAGATCCAAGGAATCTAACACCTTAAATTTGTACCGTTTGGCTCTTCTATAACATTTTGTTCCTATCCTTACACTTTACAAATCCTTCCTTTAGATAGTTATTGAAAAGCCAACAAAAAAAAAGCTAAAGCCCTAAACACCCTAACCAAAACCTTCGATCAATTTTTAGTTAACCTTCATGAGTAAATAAACCCTAGGGTCAGCTTTACAATTAACCTTATGGGCACATATGAAGTTCGTAGAAAGTAGTCTATCATTTTTTGGATGTAAGCAATAAAAATCATCACAAGAGGGGATCTGATATGGTAGTACTGGCTAGGCCTTTAAAAACTCTTTTCTCACACCAATGTGGAGCCTAATGTCATTCTTTACTTTCATAAAAAAAAGGGAGATTCTCAAAATAATTATTTTATACCCTAAGTACCAATAATCAAAAAGGGCAACCCTAAACAGGTGGCTCTTACCTATATAAAGATCTTATTTCATAAAAAGGGTCTAGTTCCTTAAATAACCCTTTACAAATGTTATGAGTTCAAGAATCATTTTTTGATAATCAAGAAAAGCTGGCATTACCCATAAAAGTAAATAGTCTTAAGCCAAAACTTATGCCAAGTCATCTCCAATTCCATTAAGGTTGCAAGAAGTTCAATAATCCCATCTATCAATAGGGTAGACACCTTAATAATAATAATAATAATAATAATAATAATAATAATAATGATAATAATAATAATAATAATAATAATAATAATAATGATAACGATGTTGATGATGATCTTTGCTAGGTCGAAAACCTTTTGCAATAGCCTTGGCAAAAGTTAGAGGAATTAAGAGAAAATATTCAAATAAAAACCCTAATGGCAGGTTGATAATGGGAGTTTAGTATAATGAGAACCAATATGTTTAGATATTGAAATTAAGCAAACTAAGTTTAATTGCATTAAGTGTCTTTGCAATAATTATCTTCATGTACATGTGCTATTAAATGGCAAGCTGCATCATCCTTTTTTTTATCCCTTTACCTTGTTGTCTATCTTACCACTAAACCTTATCAAACGGAATCAACTTATAGTTCTTTTCTCTAAATAACCAACTTTCATGACAATGGCAATAGGATTGATCATCAGTAAGAACAGGCTATGCTGGTAAAAATACACCATCTAGAGATCAGGCATCAGGGCACAAAAATCTTTGCAAGTAGCTTCATCTAAAAAAAGAGCATGCTAATGTGAAAACCTTCCTTCATGAGGGTGCATTAGGCAAAAGTCAGGCAGCCTGCTAGTGTAAAAACTTCCTTCATGAGGCATATTAGGTAAAAATTAGGGCACATCCCACTAGTGCAAAAACCTCCTTCTTAGGGTGCATTAGGCAAAAACTAGGGTGAAGAAAAGACTTAAAAGAAAAAAAAGAAAAGAAAAAGTAAAGAGAGAGTTTTAGAAGTCTGTAGGGAAGTGGGGGCATCATTGATTAATGACATATTGTCCACCTTGATTCTCGACAATCTTATAAGAACTGCTGATTTACTTTTAAATAAAAGGACACTTGCCTAAGAAAAACCAAACCCAATTCTTGCCTATGAGTAGTCCAAGGAAAGAGTGATTTCAATGGCAATGTTTCGTGCTTGAAAATGCATTTGTGGATACATTCATTAAGGGAGGCTTAGTACATTCATCACATTCACCACTTAACATGAGACATACACAAACATGTACTTTTCATCATATTTTCCATGTATCATTCTTACATTCATACATTAGTGTTAGTCTATTCGTCTATGTACATTAGGTATAAAAATTCATGACAGCACATTTATCATCACCAGTTCATACATGCACATTTGACTCTTGCCTTAATGCATACATACCCATTCATCCACATATTTAACTCATGCATTTAGGCCTATATTTAATGTTCATGACACATGAATGCATATAAACACATGCATATGAGCATCAACATTACACAAATGTGCTTATATTCACAAAAATTAGGAGTTTAATAAGCATCCCTATGCATTAGTGTCATGCCATTAATACATCACCCATACATTCTTTTTAAAGGAATTAGGTGCATCTCATGTACATTGCAAACATATCTACACTATATAAATAACATATATATTACGTAAAAAAAAGGATTCATGGTAGAAAACATGCACATTCACACATGTATTAAGTACATATATTAGACTTGTATATACATGTATACATAGATGCATATAGGGGCCCATCATTTATTCATCCTCTATAGATTTAGACATACCCATCAGCATCCTCACCCCACTATTCATTAGATCTTCATATCCAATTCATGTATTCAATTTTCATGTTAGGCATATGCATATGCATATAACGTTGTAAAAATATTACAGACATTTAGATTTCCATAATCATTTGCACATGGAGATGCATTGAACATACACACAACGTGCATGTGCTTCTATAATATATATTACTTTTGTACCACATTGAAACAAATTAGCTCTTGGAAGCAAAGGAGACTATAAAAGAGATACATTCATGATCTATGCATATATTAATCAGCTAGAAGCCTAAAATAGATGTTTGCCCTTTGGTCAAAATAGTTATGTTAGGATCTGACATATAATTTCCTTATCCTTCATTAGCAAAACCAAATACTTAGACCTAGTAAAATGAAGAAAATCAAAGGCTGAGTTAATAAGGGTGGTAGTGCAACGATTTTGTAGAGTAATGTCTGCAACAGTGAGAAAGTTTAAGGGGATGTGATTTGGGCATGAGGATCGAGGATACTCACATGGAACATACCATTAGATTCGATTAAAGCTGAGATTCAGTCACTCCATACCTAAGACATCTATTCGAGCTTTAGCAGTCTTTATATTTCTTTTTAATTACTTTAATAGTATCATTATACATAGTAGCATTAAAACACTAAAGACTGTACTTTAAAAAGTGAGCTAATTATTAAAATGTCATTTATGTCATATACTTTTATTACTCTTCCACCCATACAAAAATAAATAATCAACAAATAAGGCATGAAAATAATTAAAAAGCACTCGCACACAGCATGCATCAATGTTAAAATTAAAACATAGTGACTAACACATTTCAACTTTGTTTTGCAAGGGGCATTCTACATATAGTAAACTAACCTATTCACAATGATCACTTAGTCAAATAGTAGGGGGCAAGCCGTAAGCTTACAAGATCATTCTGACGATTAATATACAAGCTCATGACATTTAATGTGAGACATCACAAATGATAAACTAACAGATGTCTATTAACCATTTGCTCTACCATAGGGGGCAAGGAGAGCGACACACAATCAAATTAAAAAAAAAAATCAAATCAACTTCAGGTGCAATATCTCGAGCACTGTCTGAATCAAATCAACTTCAGGTGTAATGTCTCTAGTACTACCTAAATCAAATCAACTTTAGGTGCAGCGTCTCCAGCACAACCTAAATCAAATCAACTTTAGGTGTAGCGTCTCCACCACTGCCTAAATTAAAACAACTTTAGGTGCCGCATCTTTAGCACTGCCTAAATCAAATCAACTTTAGGTGTAGTGTCTTTAGTACTACATAAATCAAATCAACTTCAGGTGCAATATTTCCAACACTACCTAAATCAAATTAACTTTGGGTGCAATGTCTCCAGCACTACCTAAATCAAATTAACTTCAAGTGCAACGTCTCCAGCACTGCCTGAAACAAAACAACTTCAAGTGCAATATCTCTAACACTACCTGAATCAAATCAACTTCAGGTGCAACATCTTCAGCACTACCTGATTCAAAACAACTTTAAGTGTAACATCTCTAGCACTACCTAAATCAAATTAATTTCGGGTGCAATGTCTCTAGTACTACCTGAATCAAATCAACTTCAATGTCTCTTAGCACTGCTTGAATCAAATTAACTTTAAACATAATTTCTTTAGCACTATTTGAGTTAACACTAGATCACCTATCAAATAACAAAAAAAAGGGGGTTGCCCTATAAGGTACACATCTCTTTTATTTTTTAACTTTAGGTCACCTTACACACACCTTATAGTCTCTTCCCCAAAGTTGGGGGCAATTATAGACTCTGGAATTAGGGGCTCCCAAGTTCAAAAGGCCTATGATGATAACCAGCGATAGGCTCAAGCAACAAGGAAAAAAACCTAAAACATAGGTTCATATAGACCATTTCTATACAAGTCTACCCGAACTTGATACTAGGAGGTCCGTATCAACCAACCAAGACTCAGCCTAGAATAGTAGGCCCATGGCCTAGAGTCTGCTCTGACAAACCACAGCCTATGTCTATATAGACGCAACCCAACCGCTAGGGTTGACCTAAAATCTATGTCTGCACAAACTTAGCAACCAAAGTCCACATAGACCTAATGCCAAAAAACTTCTAGAAGCATGATCTTCCAATTTAGACTCTAATTTCTAACCCTATCAAAACTCTTCTGGGCAGGAGAATTGCCTATACAACCTATAAATACCCCCTTCCAAGGTCAAAATTAGGGGAGGCAAATTAGAGAATCCAAACCCGTAGTTCCCTAACTCGAATATAGAAAGCGATCTACTAGTCCTTAACCCATACTAAAAATCTTTATTTCCAAAACTCAACCTTCACTTTATTGCTTGAGGCTAACCAAAAGGTAAGATATGAGGCTTCCATTTATGTTGTTCATCCTATTTACATTATTTATATAAATTAGTGATCTCTTAGGATTAATCGATATATAAGGTGATTCCATGTAATCCCTACGTTGATTATAGAAGTAGATTATTGTTTTGAACTATTTTGATCGTATGTTATTGCCTATTAAAATGATGTAATCATTCTATAATTAATACTCTAATCACACGAACTTACCTTAACACAAGATAAAGTTTGCATAAACTTAGTATTTAAATATATGCATAATTTGACATCTATGCAGACTATTGTTCAATAGCAGTCTTTTATTTATTTTGTATATTATGTTTTGGTATATTCTATTTACCATGTTGACACATCCTTATGCCAATATCTAGTGGTATGACTATTTTGTTCCTTAATGTGCATATTATTGATGTTCTGGAGTTAATGTAGGGTCTACATGAATTCCCTTTCACAAGAAGTGTAATCCACATGGATATATGTGTTATATACATACACGTTTCATCTTGTAGTCCACATAGACTTCCATTCATGAGGAACATAATTTGTATAGATGTATTCATTTTATGCATATGTACTCTGTCTTTAGGTCAACACGGACTCCTTTTCAAGAAGGATGTAGTTCACACGGACACATGTTCTAAATTCCAATTTGTATGAATATTATTTTGACAATTTTATATTCTCCCTTTACATGATTAATTTGATATTCTCTTAGTCATAATCATTATCTAGGCATGTATCATGATCATTCTTATTTGTATTACACATGTTGTTATCATTATGTTTAAGTTTGTTATTAGGTCATCACATACCACTCTTTGTGTTACTAACCACTTTCCTTGAGTTATGTAAGACTAACTCTTATTGCTAGAAGTGAGGTCCGAATGGACATATTACCCATGACATAATATAGTCCATATGGACATAGACTGAAACCCTTACGTAGTCTGCACAGACTAGACAACATAGAGATGCGACCCAATAGCTTATTTTTTATTTGCTTATTTGGTTTTGTACTTATTATTTCTTTTATTTATTTTAGGTTGTAATAGTTAGATTAATAACTTGTTTTACATGCCAAAATGCCTAACCTCACATCAATAGTTTTCTACCTAATTAATTGGTGTTTTCTTAATGGGTTTTGATTTTTCTTTAATAAAAGTCACAAGAATAAAAACTGTTTTCATAAATTGGCATGTGAGAACCAAAGTTCTCAAAATAATCAATTACCCAGTTTGATGTATGATATTCTTTAATTTCATGTATTTTCTCTATAAATATGTATGTGATTATGTGTTTTATTTTAATTATGAAACCTACTTGAGAAAATGGATAAAATTATAAATTTAATCTAAAATTCTGTATTAACTTGAGGTATAATAAAAGTATGGTTTAGAACAGTTCTGATTTTGGCCCTACAAGGTATTTTCCAACTCCCGTTGGGTGGCGACTCCTACCTTGTGGTGCCTAACTCACTCTTTCTAGGCTAATTGAAAGGGGATGACTTGAGATTCCTCTAATTTCCCTATCATCCTTTAGGACTCAAGAGGTGTGATTTAGATTGAGTCTTTGGTCATTTTGATTTGGCAGCCTTAAAAAGGAAGGGACATAAATAATGTGCTTCTTTCAGGATTTTACCTTTTAAATCATCATTTGGATAGACATATAACCTACCTTGGAATCTTAAGACTCCTTAATCATTAACTGTGAACTCACTATGTGCCCTATTCTTTACCTCATCCACAAGCTTTATAATTATCTCATCTGCTTTTTATGCTTCTTCACTTCTTCCAACACTAGTATACCTTTATCATCAACTGTGAATCTAGCATTCAAGGCTCTCAACTCAAGTAAAAGAATTAAAGGAGTTGCTATCAAACTTACAGGAGATTTCCTACTCTGGGCATCAACCATAATAATAGCTTTGCCTAGGTGGTAGTCAATCACACAATCATAATCTTTAATCAACTCAAGCCATTTTTTCTATCTCAAATTCAACTCCATTTATATCCTTAAATACTTTAAACTTTTATGATTAATGAAAATCCCACCCTTTTCTCCATATAGGTAATGCCGCCATATTTTAAGTGTAAACACGATAGCTGCCAATTCAAGATCATAGGTAGGGTAGTTCATATATTATGGCTTTAATTGTCTAAAAGCATAAGCAATCACTTTGCCATGTTGTATTAGCACCTAACTCAACCCTTACAAGGAAGCATCACTATAAATAACATAGCCTTGGCTTTCAACTGATAGGGTGAGAATAGGTGCCTTAGTTAACAAGGCCTTCAACTGGTCAAAACTTTTCTGACATCTGTCAATCCATTCAAACCTCACATCTTTTCTAAGCAACTTGGTCAAAGGCGATGCAAGCATTAAGAATCCTTTCACAAATATTCTATAATACATAGCTAAACCTAAAAAGCTTCTCACTTCTGTCACATTACGAGAAGAGGTCCAATTTACTATTGATTCAACCTTGCTAGGATTTACTATTACACCCTTTGCTAAAATGATGTGACCTAGAAAGGCAACTTAATCTAACCAAAACTCACATTTAAAAATTTAGCATAAAACAAAACTATTACTCCCTCAAAGTCAACAAAATAATCATTAAGTGCCTATCATACTTCTATTTAGTCTTAGAATAGATCAATATATTATCAATGAAAACCGCAACAAATTAATCAAGGTATGGTTTGAAAACCCTATTCATAAGATCCATAAAAGGCTGCTCGAGCATTGGTCAGCCCAAATGGCATCACTAAGAACTCATAATGCCCATATTGGTTTCTCAAAGTAGTTTTGTGTACATCTTTGCTTTTTTACCTTCAATTGATAATACCCAGACCTGAAATCAATCTTAGAGAACTTAGTTGCACCTTTCAATTGATTAAACAAGTCATCAATCTAAGGCAAAGGATACTTTTTCTTAATTGTGACCTTATTCAATTGTTGATAATAAACGCAAAGCCTAAATGCACCATCCTTTTTTTTACAAAAACTATTGATGCGCCCCAAAATGAAACACTTGGTTATATGAAACCCTTATTAAGCAACTCTTGCAACTGAGATTTTAACTCCTTAAGTTCAATAAATACCATCCTATAAAGAGTAGTTGAGATGGTTGTTGAGCCAAGCAACACCTTAATGGCAAATCCTACCTCTCTGTCAGGTGTTAACCAAGGTAAATCATTGAGGAACACATTAAGGAGCTCACCCACTATTGTTATACTTTTAATAGCTAGATTTTTTAGTCATGTGTCCATCACATGAGCCAAATAAGCTTGGCAACCCAATCTTATTATTCTTCTAATTATAGTTGCAAATATCATATAAGAAGGGATAAGGCATTTATTACTTTGAATTACTAAAGAAGCAAGGTCGGGTTTGTCAAAAGTGACCTACTTTCCAAAGTAATTCGTTATAGCCTTATGCTTAAATAACCAGTCCATACCTAAAATCATGTCATAATCCCTAAAGGAAAGCTCAACAAGATTAGTATTTAGTTTATGCTCCCCAAATCTAATAGCACAATTTTTATGTATCTTATTAACCACTGTGGTTTGTCCCATAAGAGTACTAACTAACACATCAAAATCAAGAAGTTCACATTTCACAAGCAAGTTCTACTTAGCTCACACATAAGAATGGGTAGAACCCAAATCAATCAATATAAGCATATCCATATCATAGAGAGAAAAAGTACCAGTAACAATATCTGGGTATCTTGCTCCTATATCTATCTGAGTGCATATACTCGTGTTGTGGCTTAGGACCCACTAGCTTGGCTGGAGCCTGCTGCTCTTCCACCTTATCTAGCTTGAGATCTACCTCATTGTGATGGCTTCTAAGGTGAAGCCTTATATCTTGTAGGCTATAAAGCAATTTCCTTAGGACAATCCTTTATTTTATGTTCTAGGCTTCCACACCTGAAACACGCTCCTATCAATAGTCTACATTTAACCAAATGTGATTTCTCACAATACGTATAAGCAGGGAATTCGCCTTGACTCTCATCACCCTTTAGCATGAGTACTAGCAGTAGAGGAAGCTCTGCCAAAAGATCTAGTTGACTGTGATCTTTGATGGTTATTGAATTTAGCCCTATCCTTGTGACTAGAGCAAGAAAAAGAAGTGTGCCTACCTCTCTTGGGTGGAGGGCGAAAGTGGAAAGGTTTTCTAAACTTTGATTCACTCTTTTTAGAGATCTCTTTCTCACATTATTTCACTCTTTGTGCAACTTCGATTAACCCAACATAGTTAGCAAGTCAATAAGCTGTAAAATGTTTCTTGATGTGTACATTTAAGCCTTGCTCAAACCTTATACATTTGTCCTCTTCATCATTAGCTAGACCCCTTACATATAGCAAGCTGATAAGCTATAAGATGTTTCTTGACGTGTACATTTAGGCCTTGCTCAAACCTTCTACATTTGTCCTCTTTGTCATTAACTAGAGCCTTTACATATCAAGACAATCTAGTGAATTCTAATTCATAATCAGCCACTATCATATTACCCTATCATAAATCAAAAAATTCCTTGTGCTCTTATTTGCTATAGTCGAGGCACATATTTCTCAAGGAACCTCTTCCTAAAGAATTCCCAAGTAAGGGTAATAGTATCATGAGGAGTATGAATAATGCTATTCCATTATCTATGCACATTCTTTTAAAGTAAAAAGATTTCACTATCATATCTTTAGAGATCTGTGCAAAAGTATCCTCTCAATGTGCTCTAACCAGTCTTTAGCATCAATAAAATTAAAACTTGTAGCATCAAAGTTATTAGCCCTAAGCTTTCAAAGCCCAAAGTAATCTCTTGCTTAAGGGTTTAGGACATTAGTGAGGATGGTCCATGAAGTAATATTCTTAAAGAGATTCCACAACCTTATAAGTAAGGTCCACAACATGTCAGTAGTACTATGCACAATAGATGTTCTAGAAGTAATAGCAAGTCTAGGTTAATTCCCAACCTCGTGATCACTATGATATTAGGACCCATAAAAGTGTACATTAGTCTTACCCACTATAAGTGGGTCTCTCTACTTCAGTGACATTATCTATCACCAATCATGATCTTGATGCCATATTTTATGAGTATATAAAGAAGATCACTGAATGTCAAGGCATGTATACAAGTGTGTTCATGTGTATGAAGTGAATACTAAAAACAATTAAAAGAAGATAAAAAAAAAGGCACATGTAAAGACAAAACATCAATAGCACTAAAATCATATACCAAAGCTCTTATACCAGTTAACATATAGCACTTTGTACTTTGGTTACCATGTTAATTATGATTTAGCCTAAACTAATCATCCATATGCTCATACAAGTGAAAAGTTGGGTAAATTTTTTCCACTATCCAACAAGTTAAAACCATTCTTTTTATTTTAAAAATCCATTTGTTGTTTATATGCCATTTAGATTGAATTTAGCTTTCTGTACTTGTAAACAATTCAATAGTATTTTCTTTAAAACTGTAACCATCCCAAAATTTTAACCTGTCAAAAACAACTAGTACACTTATATAATCTCATCTAATTAAACTTTGATATATGGCCACACCTAGGCCTCTCATCATCAATAGCACAAAACATTACAAATTCATGCAAGTGTATATCCATATCCATACATGCCTACATGCTTGCATTCTATCTTATTATGAATATATTGTTGTTATCCTTCCATCCTATAAGATATTTTAGTATGTTTACAATAAAATGATGTTTTCATATGACATGGGATTTGTACAACTCAACATTAAAAATAGTTAATACATCACTGCAAAATAAACAATTATATGTAAAACCTAAAAGATGGGCCAAAAAAATGAGTAACATATAAGTGTGTGCAATGCCCCATATAGACACTTTGTATGAGCCCACATCATCAAAATGCTATAACTTTTGTGATCTTCTCTTTCTAGAGTGGCAATTCATTAAGTGTTGCCTCATTAATCCAACCTACTTTGTTATCGGTCCTCACTTAAGTAGTTTAAACAAACCAGCCTCAAAAAATAGAGTGAGTATATAAAGAGAATGGTGATCCTTAAATCCCATTCTCGAGTAGCTTAAAATATTTCTCAATAACCCCTTAGAAAAACACTTATTAATTAAACCCATTTTCATCACTTCTACAAAATTTCTGTAAGGCAT
>CANXYI011799203.1:0-14275 GCA_948208565.1 Hura crepitans
ACCCCAAATTAATTAGCAATACAACATCTCAAAACATGCATCAATTTTATCAACATGTGATCATCACAATTCAAAAATCAACCTTTAATTAGGTTATAGACTTTTGAAATCCAAAAATTGACATTTCCATCTAGCTTAGGCCAACGTTCCCATAATTACATCATATGAGCATTTTTTATCTATACATTATAAAATTCAGATTTAGATGTTGTAACACCCCTTACTCGACCCATAATTGGACCTGATAAGAGATGTTACCTTATCTTAATACTACTCTACCTACCATTCATTTAACTTTTATGAACTAACACCTCTATTATTGACTGTCTAGTAGTTTATTGTCGTCTATTTATATTATACTACTTATGTCGATAATTAATTCCAATAACCATTTAATCGGGTGGTTTACAATCCATAGAAATTTTGGCAGCATAATGGTTACCCAGGTGAATAACCAAAATTTTTAACCTATAAAAAAACACTTTTATAATCATTCTCAGTCATTTCACAACACCTAGACACTTTTGGTCCCTAAAACACATCTAAACATCACACAATCATATACATAAGGGTCTCATACCCATATATCATCAACATCAAGTATGTATAACATATTAGCATATATATATATATATATAACACCTGTGTTATCATTTATAGCCTAATATGTATCCAAACATAATACTTAACCATTTACATGACCAGACCCTAATCCTATACATACATGAGTGCCTTTAACTATTAAGACTTGAAAAAGAACATAGAAAATATACCAAAGGGATTGGATAGCTACACTACACTCTGGAGGTTGAGCAACAAGCTACTGTCTTCTACCTACGTATCGAACACTGATATGCTGAATATACACTCAGTGGTGAATTTAATGTAAGATAAATTGTATCACGCAATCATGCAACACATATAATACAACCCTTTTTAATTACACATGCTCAGTACATATAATCTTAGTTATATGTGAGTTAAACCATTTTAAGTCCTGTTCAATTATATGACATTACTTAAATTAATTACACACATCATATTACATACTCTTTCTTCTAATTAAAAAGGTATAGTTTACCTATCAGATTATGTCTTTATGCCCTTTTTTTGGTTTAGGTCCATACTAGAGACACTATGCTTTAAGACACTAGATAAAAGGGATCCAAGTTATGCAGTGGCCTATATTTTAGACCTCTGTAGCTATATCTACCTATTTACCCAATAGTAGGGATCAGTTCATAAGAACCTCCTAATACCAGTATGGTAGGGATCAATCCTAGTAGACCTCCCAACACTGGGGATAGTAGGGATTAGCCCTATGGGACCTTCCAATATCCCAAATCTCAACTCAACTCATATGGGTAGTAAGGATCATCCCCATAGGACCTCCCAATACCCACTATAAAATGGGTAGCAAGGAACAGTCCGTGCAAACCTCCTAATACCTAGGATATCAAGAGTTAGTCCATGCAGACTTCCCTAATGACACTGGATAGCAAATATCAGTCCATATGAAACTCTTAATACCCAAGTGTGTAGGGCTTATAATTAGAACCTCAGTGGCTGCACCTACAATATCATACATATAGGCAATGGCCTATAAGAACTAAAGCCCCTAACAGTTGCTAACCCCTAGTTGACTAGTCAACCCATTAAGTGGGTGGTTTAACTAATATGGGCTAATACTAACTATCACATTTACATTCCCAATTATAGATTATTTGACTTTTGTTCATTTCAATCACTTATTGTCATGCTATTTATGTGCACATTTCTATTACCACTCGACCAATAGTTGAAACATATTGTGACCATCATTACACTTTTCATTTGGTCACATTGCTTATACCCATGAATCTACCAATTAAACCATATAGTGTTTGATTCATGATACTTCATATAAACTTACATAACATCATTTAAATCTTACACATTATTTTCATTTCACAACAATTCACATACCCTAATTCTTTTTTTCCCATTTCTAACATATGCCTTTCACTATTACATAATTACATGTTCCATTCCCATACAATATCTATTAACTCTTACCTTGTATAAATCACTACCAATTCATGTTCAACTATCCATAATTTATTTCTTACTAATTTCATTTCACAAATATGTTTTATACTTACTTTCTAGCCTAACTACATTATATTTATCAATGACACATACACACACACATTTCTCTTTTACACACCATTCGACTATACATACACACATACCATCACAAGGCTTTTTCATGCAATCTCTACACATTCAAGCATCATATGGTTCACTTATTACACCCACACATTCAACCTATACAATTACACACACATACATGTGTCATACCATTTTCGTACACACTAACACTTGCACACATGAACTCTAACACAATTAACAACATATATTACATTAAATTCACATACCTAAGGCTTTAAAACTGTATATTCCACCTCTTCAAAGCTTGGTTTACTTCTCTTCTTCAATAGCTTTCTCCTTGCCTACAACATACACACTTTTAGGGTTTGAAAAATTCTAAAAAATCCTATATAGCTTTGAACCAAGGACTAATCACATGGTTATTCATGGCTCACCTAGAGCTACCTAAACATAAAATAAAAATTAAGAATAGGGCATGTCTACTCACTTTGGGCACTATTCACAAAGTGCTTATATCTCTAAAACTAGACACTTTCTTCAAATTCTATCAGTGGGAAGAGCTTCAAAAGAGTATAGAGGCAAAGATTAATGTAAAATTTTGTAAATTTGGCTTAAAATTATGTGAGAAATGAAGAAAAAAAGAAAGGGAGAGGAGGCTTAGGAGGTGTCGACCATGGAGGAAAGGGAGGGGGAGAAAGATGTGTTAGCATATGTGGCCACCCCATATGTGTCACCCCTTTCATATTAAACCCTTAGACAGCTCTGATTATGCCACGGGTTGATCCAATGATCCATTTTAATCCAATTTATGTTTTAAGCTTCAAAATTTTAAAAATAATTATTCTAGGCCTCTAAAATTCATACTTTTAGTGTCAAAAATTCTTGATAGTGCCTATTAAAGGTCTCCTAAAATCTTGAGTCAAAACTCTAAAAGGAACTAGGTTAACTATCCACTTGCATAATTAAGTAATTTTGAATAAATACCAAATGCCCTCAGAAAATTATAATTCCTTCACTATTATATTCTTCAAAATTTTTGGCCTTCAAGGTATGCCATTTTTAGGTCTATCCAAGCATATTTCGGGCCTCTCCTAACACTATGCCAATTAAATTCATTATTCACTAGGTCTCAACCTAAAATGATTTATTAGTTCTATTAAAAGTTTTAATTAATTCATTTTCACAATTTTTTTGGCCTGTCAAAGTCTTTTTTGACTAGTTCTCCCCCCTTTTTTTACCATAAGGTGCCTCAAGTCCTCGAGAAATACTATTCATGCCTTGAGAAGTACTATTTATGAAACCTCATTTCTCGAGCATTACACATGTACAAAATATACCAAAAGAATCTTCCTCTCTTAATAACTTGATGATCTGAGGCTTTCTGTTCAAATTGTCACCTTATGCATCACAAAAACAAATGATGCGTTAAGTAATAGCTTAATGGTGTAATCAATAAAACTTGTGTAAATATGCCAATTATCATTATACATTAATATATGAAATACGAATATTCACATTTTCACATGATAGGCAACATTAAGCATAACATGCATAAATGCACTAACATGGTATAAAATATGTGCATACTGCATCATAAAAATCATACATCATTCAAGCATGTCATACATTATGTAAACATGTTCATTATTCATTAACGTGCATTTATTAAGCCCATATTTAAGAAATATATACACTATGGATAACAGAGTATCAGTGGACCACCTAGGCCCTCAAAACCAAGTAGGCCATGCGCGCATCAGACCCGAAGGTTAGAAAAACATAGACCTTTACATCATCACATATCAAACCCAAAGGTTAGAACATAAAAAAATTTAATTATCAACACATATTACATCGAATGGTATGAAATAAGATTTGAAGATCAAGGCATTAAACCTAAAGGTTAGAAATAAGTTCTGAGTTCTCATTGTAGAGGCAATCTTGGTAACTTATTTGGAAAAATGTCAAGAAATTTTAACACCACTGATGTCTTAATAAGGCTCAATTCAGTCTTATTAATAATAACTACATGAGCCGAATAGGCTTCAAATCCCTTTTGAATTAATCGCCTCGCTTTTACAGTTGAGATGATGTTAGGCAAGAAAATCTATTCACCAACTATTGTCACCTCTTTTCCATTAGCTGTCTTAAGGGTAAGCCTCTTCTATTCATAATCAACTATTGCTTGATGTTCAGACAACCAATCTATACCAAAAATGACATCAAATTCATTGAAGGGAAGTTTAATAAAATTAAATGAGAATACTTAGTCTTGTACTACTAGAGGACAGTTTTTATATATTCAATTTACTACCATGTTCTACCTACTTAGGTTGCTAACTAGGATGTCTATGTCCATGGGATCAGGTTCTAGACCCCTATCTTGTACTCATATGGTACATATATATGAATGAGTGGATCTTACATCTATCAGTGCTAAAATAAAAGCATCAAATAAGGACAAAGTATCAGTGATCACATCTAGAGACTCAGCTTCCTCGCAAGCCTGTATAGCATACTAGTGAGAGCCTCTAATCTCATCCTCTAACTAGTACCCAGCTTGTCATTCTTACTCTCTTTTTAGCCTCAGCTAGGTACTAGAAATATGGCTTGGAACTAAGTAGCCTCTGCCTACTTCTTGGATCACTCCCTCTAATAGTGACCTTTGGATCCACAGATAAAGCACTCTCCCCATCTAATCTAGCAACATGGTCCCTAGTGTTTTCTATTACACATCCCACATATCGAAGGTGCACTCCTTATTGTAGATACTAGAGCACTAATGGCCTATTATAGAGGTTTAGGCCTAAATTGAGATGCATGGCCTGACTTTTAAGTATGGCTCTACCTTTGGGACTGCTGTGGGGCCTGAGTGCCCTTCCACTTCTTGCCCAGAATAAGTGTTGAGCTAGTCTATCCTATAGTGAAAGGCATCTTCTTCTAGAAAATTTCCCTCTTTTCCTTCACCATTTCCTCTATTGCATAAGCTATTGACATTAGAGAAGAGAATTCTCGAATCTTTGTAGTAGCTATCTACATTCTCAACTCCATATTAAGTCCTTTTTCAAACCTTTTACAATGCTCTTCCTCAATAGGTGCAAACTCTTGTGCATATCTGCTCAGTTAGGCGTCTATTTCATACTCAGACATTAAGCTCCACCCTTGCTTCAAGTCTAGAAACTCTTATCTTTTTTATCCATATATGTCTCATATATATGCCTCTTTCTAAACTCCTAGAGGAAAAAACCCTAAGTACGATCTATTGTAGCCTTCCTCTTCTGAGTGGTGTCCCACCAATGAAAAGCTTCTTCCTAGAGAAGGGAGGTGGCATACCTCAAGTTTTCTTCTATGGTACACTCTAGTTGCTTCAAAATCTTGATCATACACTCCAACTAGTACTTAGCCCTAGCAGCATCATCCTTAATTGTTCTTGCAAAATCTAGAGCCCTAATCTTCTTCACTCACTCTAAATAAGTCTTCTGTATTACTATAGCCTATAGGGGTTATGCTAGGGCTAGTGGTGGTAAAGCTACTACTGCAGTAGTATGCCTTAACAATTTAACAATCTATTACAGCAACGATGGTGAAACCTATGTTTGTGCTTGATATGCTACATCACTCGGCACTAGAAATGGCTAAACTCGCTCTAGGTCTATATATCATTGTCAGTGCATGGCTTGCCACCTTTTCCCCTTATTCTGATGAGTACTTGCTCACTCATTATAGCTCACTACAAAAGAATCGATAATCAGCCTTATACAGTATAACTTTACTTGATGTAAAACCCTAGACCATAGCACTCATGCATCGTATGCTTAGAACCACATAAACCTGCTCTAAAACCACCTAATGTAACACCCCCTACCTAAACAATTATTAGACTAGATAAGAGATGCTACCTTCACAAGGGTCACCTATCCATATTCTACCTCACTCTGCCTTTCATTTAATTTTCACTGACTAACACCCCAGTTATTGACTTATGGTAGCTTTATGTCATTTACATAAATTCTATTGCTTATGACTGTAGTTAACTGATAGTACTATTTTAATTAAGTGTTTCACAATCTATAAAAATTTTGGTTGCATAACGGGTGCTTAGGTGAAAATCAAAAATTTAAACCTATAAAAAGACACTTCTATAATTGTTCTCAATCATCTTAAATCTCTTAAAGTCTTCTAATCCCCCAAAACTCATTTTAACTTTAACCAATCATACGAATACACATAAGGGTCTTAGACCCATATATCAACAAACATCAGGCATGCATAAGATCTCAACACAAACATATAACACTTATTTTATCATTTACAAACCCACCAAAGACAAAACATAATCCTTAACTATTTACATGACCAAGCCCTAACCCTATACATATATTAGTACCCTCAACTATTAAGACATAAAAAGGAACATAGAAAGTATACCCATGAGATCAAACCATTACACTGTGAATCTCGAGGCTAGACAGCACTTTACTAGCTTCTACCTGCATATTAAAACACCAATACATTGAGTATACACTTAGTGGTGAACTTAATGTAATATAAATTGCATCATGTAGGCATGTAACACATTTAATGCAACCTTTTTTCAATTAAGTACATTTAGTACATATAATCTCGATTATATATATAGTAAGTCATGTTAAATCTAGTTCAATAATATGTTATTACTTAAATTAATCATACATCATATTATATACTTCTGGTTCTAAGTAAGAATGTATAATTTATCTGTCATATATGTCTTTATGCCTTTTTATTCTATTTAGGCCCATACTAGAGAGATTACACTTTAAGACATAGGATAATGGGATTTAGGTTGTGTAGTGGCCAACATTTTAGACCTTGGTAGCTGCACTTACCTAACTCTACCTAATAATAGGGATTAGTCTTAGTGGACCTCCTAATAGTGGGGATAGCAAGGATCAACCCTAAGAGACCTCCTAAATACCATTCATGCTTAGATGGATAGCAAGGATTAGTCCCATGACACCTCCCAAATCCACTACAATATGAGTAAGCAAGGATCAGTCCGTGCGGACCTCCTAATACCTAGGATGGCTGGAGTTAGTCTGTGCAGACTTCCCTAACAACTCTAGATAGTAGAGATCAATCTGTGTAGACCTCCCAATACCTAATTGTACAAGGCTCTTTATTAAAACCTCGGTGGCTGTACCTGCCATATCATACACATATGCAATGGCCTAAATAGACCATAACCCTTAGTAGCTGCTAATTCCTTAGTTAACCGATCAATCCATCCAGTGGGTGGCTAATAGATATGGGCTAGGAATAATTACCATTTACATTCCTAGTTATAAGCCATTTGACCTCTTATTATATCATTTACTTATTATCATACCATTTACATGTACATTTCCATTATCACATAACCAATATTCAAAGCCCGTTACCATCATTGCACTATTTATTTAGTCTATTCCCATAGTCCTATAATTCTAAGTAGCTATTCTCATACATTTAAGCTAAGTTACATCAAGTTCACTTACATAGATATAATGTTCCATTACCATTACACTTGGCATTTCTTTCCATCATATTACACTAATTAATCCTTTTTAAATTAAATAACCATATTATGTCTTATATTAATTGCCATTAATAGTCACTTTCACACATGCATATATCCACCTTATGACTATTGCACACTCATGGCCATTCCCATGTCCAAGTATCTATAATGTAGTTCTTACCAATTCCACCTCACACACTTACTTTATATTCATTTTCTTGCCTAATTACATCACCATTTCACACCAAATATGCATGCACGCACACATTCCTCTTTTACATACCATTCGACCATACACACACACACCATCACATGCCTTTTTCATGCAATCTTTATATATTCAAGCATCTTATGCTACACCTAGCATACTTACATACTTATTTCATGCATTTATATACACATATTTAAAACATACCATTTCCATACACACTTTTACATGCACACATAGGCACTAACACATTCAACAACTTATATTACATTAAATTCACATACCTAAGGTCTTAAAATCTTTTATTCCACCCCTTTTAGGGCTTGCTTCACTTTTCTCCTTTAATATTTTTCTCTTTTCCTACAAACATATAAAATTTAGGGTTTGAAAAATTCTAAAAAATCTTACATAGCTCTAAAATAAAAAAAAATATTTACATGGTTAATCATGGCTTACTTAGGACTACCTAAACAAAAAATAAAAATTGAGAAAAAAGCACTTCTACTAATTTTTGGCACTATTCATCAAGTGTTTATATCTCCCAAATTAGACACTTTCTTTGATTTATGTTAGTGGAAAAAGCCTTAAGGGATTATGGAGGTAAAGATTTATGTAAAATTTTATGGAAATGGCTTAAAATTTTAAGAGAAAAAAAGAAAAAGAGAGAGAGAAAGAAGGGCTTGGGGTGGCATCGACCATGGTGGAAAAGAAAGGGGAGGAAGGTGGTTTAGCATATGTGGCCACCCTACATGTGTCACCCCTTTTATATTAAACCCTTAGATGGCCCAAATCACACCATATGTCAATTTGATATTTTAATCTAATTTTCATTTTAAGCTTCAAAAATTCAAAATAATTGTTTTAGACCTCTAAAATTCATACTTGTAATGCCAAATTTCCTTGATAAATGCTATTAAGGGCTATTTAAAATCTCATGTCAAAACTCTAAAGGGAACTAAGTCAATTGTTCACTCACATAATTAAGAAATTCCAAATAAATATCAAATGACCTCAAAAAAATTATAATTCCTTCACCATTAGATTCTTTGGAATTTTTTACCTTTAAGGTATGCCATTTTTAGGTTCATCCAAGCACATCTCAGGACTCTCCCAGCACAGTGCCAACTAAAGTACTATTCACTAGTTCTCAACCTAAAATGATTTATTTATGCTGCTAAAAGTTTTAATTATTTCATTTTAATCATTTTTGGCTCTGTCAAAGTTTTATGACTAGTACTTCCCCCTTTGCCACCATAAGGTGCTTTGAGTCCCTTAGAGACACTATTTATGCCTTAAAAGGTACTATTCATAAAACCTTGATTCTCGAGCATTACATTTGTTCCCCTCTTAAGAAATTTCATCCTTAAAATTTACCTGATGAAAATAGGTGTGGATACTGAGCCTTTATTTGCTCTTTACTTTCCCAAGTAGCCTCTTTGGTCTTATGGTGCTACCATAGCACCTTCACCAATAGTACAAACTTGTTTCTTAGCTCTTTTACATCTCTGACAATTATTTGTACTAGTATTTCTTCATACGTCAAAATTGGTTGTACCTAGATCTCTTTACTAGGTATCATATGCGAGGGGTGTCAAATCTATATTTAAGTGGAATATGTCATGGATTTGTTGCAATTATAGTGGTAAAGCCAACAGGTAAGCCACCGATCCCACACATTTTGTAATCTCATATAGACCATGAATCTTAAACTCAGCTTTCCTTTCTTCCTAAACCTAAACATCTTTTTCCATGGCAATACTTTCAAGAACACTGCCTCATTAACCTCGTATTCAATATCTCTCTTTTTTAGGTTAGCATATGACTTTTATTAGTTTGTGGCAGCTTTAAACCTTTCCCTAATGATTCTGACTTTCACTTCTACACCTCGTACCAAATCAAGTCCCATGAACTTGTCTTACCCACTTCACTCCAATAGAGTGGAGTTTTACACTGTCTACCATGTAGCACCTCATAGAGAGCCATGCCTAAGCTAGCTTGGTAGCTATTATTATAGGCAAACTCTGGTAAAGGTAGATACTGATTCTAACTTCCTTTAAATTCAATGGCATAGCTACAAAGCATGTCTTCCAATACTTGTATAACTCATTTTGATTGCCCATTTGTCTATGGGTGGAAAGCTATACTAAGATTCAGGCAGGTACCTAAAGCTTTTTGTAATTTCTTCCAAAATCTAGTAGTGAACTAGGTATCTCGATCCGAGATAATAACAAGTGGTACTTCGTGTACTCATAATATCTTTTATGTATAACTACGATAAATTCTCTAGGGAATAGTCCATTCTAACTGGGATGAAATGATTTATATTGGTTAATCTATTTATAACTACCCATACCATGTCACACTTGCTCCTAATCATAGGTAACCCCATCATAAAGTCCATGGTGATCTTCTCTCACTTCTATTCTAGAATTGCCATTAGGTGCAGCAATCTAGAAGGAACATAATATTCAACTTTCACCTATTGACATGTGAGGCATCTAGCTACATAATCTACTACATCTCATTTTATTCTTGGCCATCAATAACGAGATTTTAGACTAAGACACATCTTTATGCACCCTAGGTATAGGGAATATAGGGTATCATGTGCCTCTCTAGAATCTATGTCTTTATTCCCTTAACTTTAGGTACACACAATCTATCATGAAAATATAGGCATCCATCTGCCTTGATCTTAAACCCTACAACCTTCCCCTCTTTGACTTTACCATGATTTGTATAAGGTAGTCAACCCAAACTTGTGCTTTTTTTACCTATTTCTTTAGGTTAGGTTTCACCTATATTTTTGCTAAAATGTCATTCTCTCTAGTGTATTTAACTCTGGCATGTATAGCTTTTATGGTGGCTATGAATTTTTGGCTCAACATGTCAGCTACTACTTTAGCTTTGCTTGGATGGTAGTCTATTACACAATCATAGTCCTTTATCGATTCCATCTAATGCCATTACCTCAAGTTCAACTTCTTCTATGTAGGGAGATATTTCAAGCTTTTATGATCGGTGTAGATGTAACATCTCTCACCATACAAGTAATGTCTCTATCCCTTTAATATAAATACTATAGCAGCTATTTCCTTATCATGTGTTGAGTAGTTTTATTCATGTGATTTCAGCTATCTTAAGGCATAAGCTACCACTATCCCATCTTGTATTAATACACATTTGAGCCTATTATGTGATGCATCATTGTAGATTATAAGGTTCTTTCCTTGCTCAGGTTGAGTAAGGATAAGTGCCTCAGTTAGCATTGCTTTTAACCTGTCAAAGCTTACCTAGCATTTATCATCCCACATAAATTTCACATCCTTCTGTTTAAATTAGGTCATAGGAGTTGCAATCATTGAAAAGCCTTTCACAAACCTTCTGTAATAACCAGCCAATCTCAACAAACTTCAAATTTTTATCACATTCTTAAGAGGCTGCCACTCTAATACAACCTTGACTTTACTCAAATTGACCTTGATTCCCTCTACTGAAGTTATACAGCCTAAAAAGGCTACTGCATTTAACTAGAACTTGTATTTACTCAATTTAGCATAAAGTTGCTTTTCCCTCAAGGTCTGTAACACAATTGTCAAATAATACTCGTGCTCTTCTCAATTCTTGGAATATACTAGAATGTCATCAATGAAAACTATGACAAACTGGTCTAGATATAGCTTAAAGATTTTATTCATGAGGTCTATAAAAGCTATAAGAGCATTAGTGAGTCCAAATGGCATTACTAGGATCTCATAGTGCCTATATCTAGTGCAAAAAGTAGTCTTCAAAATATCTATTTTCTTGATCCTTAATTGGTGATACCCAAATCTCATATCAATTTAGAGAACACACTGACACCTCTAAGTTGATCAAAAGGTCATCAATTCTTGGTAATGAGTACTTATTCTTGATTGTCACCTTGTTCAGCTCTCTATAGTTAATGTATAGTTGAAGCGACCTTTCTTTTCACAAAGAGCACCAGTGCTCTCATGAAGAAGTACTCAGCCTAATAAAGCCCTTATCTAACAATTCCTACAACTTCACCTTTAACTCTTTTAATTCTATAAGTGTCATCCGATATAGGGTAATAAATATTAGAGTAGTTCTAGGATATACTTCAATCTCAAAATCTAGTTCTTGTTATAGAGGCAACCCTAGAAGTTTATCTAGAAACACGTCAGGAAATTTTAACACCATTGGTATCTTACTAAGGCTCAGTTCACTCTTATTAGTATCAACTACATAAGCTAAGTAGGCTTCACATCCCTTCTAGATTAGTCATCAAGCTGTTATAGCTGAGATGAAATTAACCAAGAAATTTTGCTCAGCAACTACTATCACCTCTTTTCTAACAACTGTCTTAAGGTTAAATCTTTTTATATTCACAATCAACTACTACATAATGTTTAGTTGTAATGCCCTGACTATTCTAGTGTTGTATTTTCACTATACCCAAGGCTCGAAAAGTGTGCTCAAAGTGACGGATCACATCTACGAGGCTCGAGGCAGGGTGTACTGGTCACAAAATTTTAGCAGCCTAAAAATGATGAAAATAACATAATTTAAAATTTTAACAGAATCAACAAATCATAATAGGTTGTAATCTAGTGGCCCGTAGGATCAGATTGAGTCGGGTCAGGAATGACTCAAGATATACCTAGACGAACCCAAAAATACCAACCCTGAAGGTTAAAAATTCCCTTGAGTCCATTGGTGAAAGAAATTTTGAACTCTGAGGTTGTTCACAAATTTTTTAAATTTTAGGGTTTTACACATAAATTAAGGCTATTGGTTATATGCCCTATTGAAGGAATTTGGCCATGAAATTTTGTGTGTTATTAAATTTGGATATTTGAGGATTTTTAAAATAGATATGATGATTTTTAGAGGTCTAGGTGAGATTTTAAAAATCCTCAAAATTCTTCCAAAAAATTAAGATTCTTGAGAATTTAGTTCACCTATTTCATGAGGGAATTTTGCTGTGAAATTTTGTGAGCATCTAATTATACCTAATTGAGGATTTTAGGAATAAACATAACAATTTTTTGAGATTCAAGTAATTTTTAATAATTCCCCAAAGTTTCAGCTCAAATTTTCTGAAAAACTAGGGTTTAGGGTAAGGGAAACTCCTTCGATTTCTTAAAGGGTTAATTAGTGGAACATAATGATGAATATTTAATTCATTAATTAATTAAAAATGAATTAAAACCAATTGTAACTAGAAGAAAAAGGAAAATTATAGTTTAGGGGTCTAGATAGTGAATAAGCCTTAAAGGAAGGATCAAAATAGAAATTAGTCTAATTAGAGGCTAGGTGGTAGCCAAAGGAAAAAAGAAAAGAAATAAAAGAAAGGGAACAACATAAAAAATGTGAGGAAAGGGGATAAGAAAAAGGAAAGAAAAAAGAAGGAAAAAGAAGAAAGGAAGAAAAAAAGAAGAAGGAAGAAAGGGAGGAGGAGCTGCTAGAGGTAACGTTGCCAGTGCTGGCAGTGGTGCCTGGCAAGCACAGGTAGTGATGGTGGTCCATCGATAGAGAGCTTTGATGACTCTACACTTTCTTCCTCTTTCTTTGTTTGAATTCTCTTCAATTAATTTTGGTTTGTTGAATTAATTAAGGAATTAGGACTAAGGAATTACTGCTAGAGTGTTAGAAGAGATGAATGTGGCTGATTTTGAGGGGGAAAATGGAATTAGGAGAATGAATTTTGGATGGCTTAGAGTGGAAGGAATTGATTTTTATCTAAGAGTAGTAAAGAGTATTTTGAGCATAACTCTTTGTGTTAAGGTAAAAAGAAATGTGAAACTAGTGACAATGAAAGTCGATACATAAGGCTATAATTTTTTAAAAGAAAATTTCCCCTAATTTAGTGTAGATTTTGCCTAGAAAATCTCGTTAGTGGAGGTATTTACACTATTTATAGAATTTTCAAAATATAAGAAATAGTTTTTATTCATCCATCCATAACTCATAATGTAGGTGTCCAAAATTCATGATACTTGAATCAAATGAAACTAACTCATAGGGATAAAAGTTTTCTATAAAAGTCTTGAATCAATTATGGACTTAGCCAGCTAAAAAATGTGGCAAAGTTTAAGTTTGGAAAATTAGAACTGACAAAGTGTCTTAAGAGTAGCAAAGGGTAATTAGGCCATACCTTCTTGTATAGAGTTCAAAATTACATGAAATAAAATTTTTATGAAAGCTATCACATAGGGGTATAACTTTGTAGAAGAAAATTTTCTCTAATTAAGTCTAGTTTTTGCCTAGAAATTTTGACAATTAGATGGGACCAACACTATTTACAGAATGCTAAAAGTTGAAGGACTAGGAAAGGTGTTATAAATGAAGGAAGGCACCACAAAAATGAAATGGAC
>CANXYI011799298.1:0-11388 GCA_948208565.1 Hura crepitans
ATATGAAGGAGATGATGTGGTTATGCATGCAAGATAATGTAGATGCAAATGACCATGCAACATTGTACATGATTTTTAAGAATGATGCTCATGTATCATGATACATAACCCAGCCCCCTTGTCTCGTGTCAATGATAATTAACTTTGACTCTTAGAAAATTGGCAAGTACACTAAGAACATCAAACATCGTACATCCTTTATAACTCTTCCTTTTTATTGAGTTCATTAGGTACTTTTCATCTGTACTTACTATTGTATCTATATACACCCTTTTCATTTCTATGTGCTAAAGAATCATTATTCAAAACCAATAATAATCTAATAGCATTGTATCTCTACTTGAATGATTCTCATATATATTGATCATTACTTAACACAGAAGCAATCAACCCCAGTCCATCAGTTTATTATCGACCTCTACTTCTCTTTTTGATGTCATATAACTCACACAATCCAATATCTTAGATTGTAACCAACAACTTATGTTAGCTCCTAAAATCTTCTTACACCTCACATAACTCTAATTCCTTTTATATTTCTCACAAGTTTAGGAAATCCTAAACTGTGCTCTGATACCACTAAATCTAATGCCCCTTAGTCCGTTTGATTGATAAACCTACATAAGAAATGTCACACAACCTTTACAATCAAAATCACTTATTTTGTTAAAAAAACTTGAAATCATATCTTATAGTCAAATAAATGTATATGACTACAAATCATATCACATAAACTATAATTTGATATTCTATAATTTTTATAACCTTTGTGTCAAAAATTTGGCAGCATAATGGATGTCTAAGGCACTTTCCAAAAATTTTAAAACTATGAAAACACTTCATAATTATATTAAGACCTAACCTTATACCTCTGTGATCCCTTTGATCACCACAATTCACAATCATCACACCTAACACAGTCATTCACATCAACCTCAATAGTTCATACATTCTCAATATATCCATAGTATAAATTACACAATTGCATCATTACTTGACCTTATTCAACCCTATACATAAATTACTTCATGTCATTGAGGAAATAAATACAAAACATATTGATTTACAAATGATAATAATTAATGTTTTTCCAAATTTTACCTAAAATTATTTTATGATTAATACTTCCATTCATTTGGATTAGTGTAACCTGGTCTTGGGAAGTACTATTCACATCTCGAGAAGTACTATTCATAACCTTGGGATTCTTAAACATTATATTGGATGGCTTAAATTCAATCAAGGAAAATAATAACCCTATGTGTGACAACTAACCTACTACTAAATTATGAAGAGGCCAAAATAGAGGCAATTTTGAATGTGCAGGGAAATCTATTGAGTCCATATGTGTACTCAATAATAAATAATAAATATCCATTGGAAGCTTTAGTCGAAGGTCAAATGATAGTCCTAATAAACATGAGAAAATGAAATAAATCCCTTAAAAAGCAAGTTTAAAACCTAATAGATGGAAAATTTATATTAACCAATGACCTAAAAGAGGATGTAGGAATGCTGGAAGGAAACCAAGCATGTTAATTCCAATCACTATTTATTACCCCCTGAGGGTGGTTGAAACTGAGCCTTTATCATTAATGAAAACACTGGCAAAGATCACTTTGGAAGCTCTAAAGCCTTTCTCATATAAAAGTTCCAAAGAGGTACTATAGAGATATGAATGCATTATTAGTACTGAAAAAAAAAGGAATCTAATAAAAAAGAGGAAAAAAAGGAATATAATAAAAAAGAGGAAGACATAAAAAATATAACGTGAGTAGGTAAAATGAAAAAAAATAGGAGATGTTACCTTTCAAAAAGATGAATCAACAACAAAATGAGGAATTAGAACTTAACAAAAAAAGGAAAAAATTTAGAATCTAATGAAAAGGCCATTTTAAAAACTAAACATAAGCAATCACTCTAGACTAAAAAACCAATATTAGAGGAGGAAATGTGTGAGCTTCTAAACTTGTTAAAATAACAAAAGTACAAAGTCATTGAACAACTCAATCAAACGCCGGCCTGTATTTCACTGCTATCCTTAATCTTGGCATTCGAGCTTCACTGCCAAGCGCTTTTTAAGGTGCTAAATGATGCCTACATGTACGATGACATATCTATTGAGAACTTAAACAATATAATGGGAAATGTGGTGGCTATAAATTATATCACCTTTACAGATGATGAGAACCTACTAGAGGGTATGGGGCATGTTAAGGCATTACACATCTCAGATAAATCAAGGATTATGCAATAGAAAAAGTGTTGGTTAACAATGGGTCATCCCTCAATGTAATGCCAAAATCCACTTCTATTAAATTACCAATTAATGATTCTTTCATAAAAACAAGCATCATGGTTGTAAGAGGTTTTGACAACACTCAAAGGGAGGTAATAGGAAAAATTGAATTGCTATTCAAGTGGAACCTATAGTGTTCAATATTACTTTTCATGTTATGGAATAAATCCTATATATAGTATATTGCTCGAAAGACTATGGATTCATAGCACAAGAGTTTTCCCTTTATCAAAAACTAAAATTTATTATCGAAGGAAGCCCGATAGAAGTGCATAGAAAAGAGGACTCTTAATCACCAAACCAGCCAAAGATCATTACATAGAGGTAGCTGAGAAGGCTCTAGAAAATTCTTTCCAATCTTTAGAAGTGGTGAAAGCTATGTTTGTTTTGATAAATTTTTTATAGTCTTTAAAAGTGGTAAGTGCAATGTTTGTCTCGATAATTGAAAAGATCCTAAAACCTTATTTCTTTAAAGTAACCATTATGGGGGCAAAAAGAATGATAAATGAAGGATATTAGATAAGACAGTGATTGAGAAGAGGTTTTCAAGGTATAAGTGAATTGGTGTAGCTTTACAATAACACGAATAGGGCAAGCCTAGAATATCATATCATAGGCAAGGACAAGAAAATAATTAAAGAGAAAAGATTAATAAAGCTCTAAAACCTAGTACTAGATCTTCCCTTAATGTAGTACTCGAAAATGGAGTAGGTTTTTTAGAGCAATAAATGGTTTGTTCCAAGTATGGGTGAATGCAAAGAATTTGCTAATGTTAACATGATTGATGGGAAAGATGGATGTCAAGATAATTGGGTGTGCCCATTCATGATAGACTAGGAACTACCAAATTGGAAATCATATGATCTCTTATCCTTTTTAAAGTAATTTTTTTAGCTTGTCAAAGTAAAATATGAAATAATGGCAATGCCTAAAAGCAACAACATTCGTTTGGTCTTTCTTTGTCTTTTCATCCCAAATAAATAAAATGCATATTTACTTGATTCATTTTCTTTATTTAATTTCATTCTTTTTATATTCACACATATGCTCAAGAATAATAATCATTTAAAAGAAATAGATGATAATAAACCAAAATATGATTTTGATGGTCTAATAAATGAGATTAGTTCAGAAAGCAGTTCAGGCTCAAATTCAAAATGATGTTCAAATGTAAAAGAAAGGCTATGAAACCTCAATAGCAATTGATGGAAGTAGTCAATTTAGGGACACTAGAAGATCTAAATGAGGTAAATATCATTAGAGAGTTACCTCCTAAATTAAAAGGCAAAATGATTACATTATTATGAGAATACCAAGATGTGTTAGCTTTGATAGTACCAAAGTTACCCATAAATCTTAAAAGTAAGCCAATAAAATAGAAGTTAAGAAAAATGAAACTAGATATATTGTTAAAAGTCAAAGAAGAGACAAAGAAATAATTTGATATTGGATTTTTTGAAGTAGCTAAATAACCAAAGTGGGTAGCAAATATTTTCTTGGTAACTAAGAAAGATGGGAAAGTGTAGTTTTGTGTAAACTATCATGATCTCAATAGAGCAAGTCCAAAAGATAGCTTCCTATTACCCCACATCAATGTGTTCATTGATAATACTATAGGACATTATGTGTTCTCTATCATGGGTGGATTCTTCGGATATAACCAAATAAAATTATTTTGGGATGATAAGGAGAAAAACACATTTTTAACTTTATAAAGGGACATTTTGTTATAAGGTAATACCTTTTAACCTAAAAAATGCAGGTGTATTTTACCAAAGAGCTATAGTAACCCTTTTTCATGACATGATGCATAAAGGAATGGCGGTTTATGTGGATGACATAATAGTAAAATCCTAACTAGAGGAAGATCGTATTGAAATATTGAGAAAGTTATTTCAAAGGTTGACTAAGTATCATCTTAAGTTGAATCCCACAAAATGCACATTTGATATCACCTCCAGTAAGCTTTTGGGATTCATAGTCAGTTAAAAGGGAATATAGATTGGCACATATAAAGTTAAAGCAATAATTGAAACCCCCCCCCCCCTTTTTAAATAGAGAGGGAGGTAAAAAGTTTCTTAAGGAGGTTAGATTAATTAGATTAATTTGTTTCGCAATTAACCTCTAAGTGCAAGCTGATATTCATACTTCTAAGGAAGAAAGATTCAAGGGAATGAGATGAGGAATGTCGATTGGCCTTTGAAAAGATTAAGGAGTACTTAAGAAATCTATTTGTGTTACAATAGTTGATATTAGATAGGCCACTACTGTTATACCTTTATCAATGATTTATCATTTAGAGCTATGTTGAGATAAAAAAAAATGAATCTAGAAATGACCAAGTCATCTATTATGTCAGCAATAAATTTATCAATTATGAGACCAAATATATCTTCTTAGAGAAAACATATACAACTTTTACATACATAGCCTATCGCTTAAGGCACTACATACTCTATCGTGTCACATATTTGATCACCAAAAGGATCTTATAAAGTATATCTTTAAGAAACATGTGATAATAGGGAGAATAACTAGGCTATAGATGTTGTTATATGAATACAAAATAATATACATTACCAAGAAGGCATTAAAAGAGGTGGAATAGTTGATCTCCTAGCTCAATAAGTGACTGATAGTGAGATTTCTATAACTTTAGACTTCCTAAATGAGGATATCATAGTTATGGAAGATGAGGTAAACCATTCTAAGACTTGGATAATGAAATTTTATGAGGCATCAAATTCATTATGACATACAATTAACATTGTTTTAATAGTTCTAGATGGAAAATATTATCCCATGACAACAAAGTTATGTTTTAAATATACCGACAATATAGCAAAATATGAAACATGCGTATTTAGGTTACAAGTAGCCTTAGATATGGAAGCAAAGAACTTGAAAGTTTACGGAGATTTAGCATTAGCCATAAATTAGCTGAATGGCATTTAAGAAACCTAAGATATCAAATTAATCATTATTAGAATCACATCAAAAATTTAATGGACAAATTTAAATATATTAGGTTCGACCATGTTTCAAGAATAAAAAACCAGATTGCTGATGTTCTAGCCATATTAATTACTATGTTTAAATTAGATGATTATGGGAAAATGCCACCAATCAAGATAGAGGTTTGTGGAAATTTGATTTTCTAGCCATATCAAATGGCCATCCCTTCATCTTAATAGAAATTAACTATTTCATTTAGTTGGTAGAAGTAGTGTTGTACACAAATGTGACCAAAGGAATTGTGGTCAAATTCTTAAACCAAAACATCATATGCTAGTATGGCAAGTAGGAAAGAATCATTATGGACAATGCAAAAAATTTCAATAATAAGGAAATGTCAAAATTATATGCCTTGTTTAAAATTGCTTATCATAACTCAACCTTATATTAGCCAAAAATGAATGGGGCTATAACACCTGCTAACAAAATATCAAAAAATACACAGAAAATGGCAATCACTTACAAAGATTGGCATGAAATTTTGCCTTTTACATTATACAGATATTGCATAACTATTAAAATGCCCACAGGGGCCAACCCCTATTCTTTGGTACATGGAATAAAGGCTATTCTACTAATAAAACTAAAAATCCCATATCTATAAGTGATAAAAGAGACAAGTCTAGATGATGGCAAATAGATGAAGGCTCAATATGATTAACTATAAATGCTTGATGCAAAGATGTTAATAGACTTATACCATATGCAATTATACAAAAAAAATGCATAATAAAGGCCCACATTTAAAAGATGAGGCCTAAAGAATTTCAAAAAGGGGACTTGATGCTCAAAAGGATCATTTTACAACATGAAAATCCCTATGGAAAATGGACACTTATATATGAGGGATCATATATAGTGAAAGAAGTCTTCTCGAGAGGGCTCCTTATTTTGGCCACCATGGAAGGAGACAAATGTCTTGAGCCTATAAACACAGATATGGTTCAAAAATATTACACTTAGGAATCTTTCAATGTATTTGACAATTATAATGTCAAAAAATAAAATCGGTTTACCATCATATTCTACTTTAAGTGATTATTCTTCTTTTACCAATTATGTTTTTCCTTTTATCACCTTTTATGATGATTTGGCCAGAGTTTTATATTCAAACAAGGTTAACATTCGAAAAGAGGATAGACACATCATTAATACTAATGCAAGGAAACAATAATGAAGAAAGTGTAAACATTAATCCAAAAAAAGTATAGATTAGGGGGTAAGATAGAGAGATTTAAAGAAAAAAAATAAAGGAGATTCTTTTAAACCAACAAACCAGCTCAAAAATAAACAGATTTAGTGGTTTGATATTGACACAATTTCAGGCCTTAAATGTGAATCCATAAGAAATCCCTAGTAATAAATGTGGTAATGATAATCAGAAGGCAAAAGTAATAGGGACAATAGGTTCCCTTTTGATGTATTAGAAAGGGATACCTCTTAATTTAATAGTTCAGAAGTGAATAATGTGAAGTTGCTATTAAACTTTATATTTGTAAATGATATAGGAAGATAACCCTTTTAGAATAATACATGAGCAAATAAAGTGGTGAATTTATGTTGGAACATTATATAAGTGGAAAGATTTTTAGAAAATAAAAACCATTTTTGCCCGCACCTATTAGGAGATAAGAATTTTATCCACAATAGTCGAGTCCACTAAATGGTGGGATCACTATCATGAAATCAAACCAATCATGATCAAACCTATTAGAAGATAGAATTTCAAACCTTATTGGTTGAGCACATTAGAAGGTTAGGGTACTACCTTGAAAATTAGACCATTTAGGTTGACCCTATTAGAAGATAGGATTTTAGTCCCTGTTGGTCAAACCCATTAGATGGTGGGGGTACTATCTTAAAAATTAAACCATTCATGTCAAGCCTATTAAAAGATAGGATTTCAAACCCTATTTGTTAAACCCACTAGAAGGTAGGGCACTATCTTAAAAATCAAATAATCTAAATCAAGCCTATTAGAAGATGGAATTTTAAACCTTGTTAGCTGAACCCACTAGAAGGTAAGGGTACTATCTTGAAAATTAAACCATTCATGTCGAGCCTATTAGACGATAAGATTTTGAACCTTGTTAATCGAACCCACTAGAAGGTGCATGAATTTTTTGAAAATCAAACCATTTAGGTTAAGCCTATTATAAGATAGGATTGAAGTCGAACAAACCAAAAGATGGGGTACTGCCTTGAAAATTAAACTATTTAGGTCAAGCCTATTAGAAGATAGGATTTCATAAATAGGATTTCATATCCTATTAGTCAAATTGAATTCTTTTGTTTCTGACACTTCTAATTCCGTTAAAAGAGTGTAAAATGGCATAACTATAGACAACCAATTTATCCAAGTGCATTTTTTGCTCGATATAAACCAAATAATGATGAAGCATCACTTTAGGTTATTGTTCATGACATTATTCCTTTTTTATAAATAATGTTGTAATTATTATTCATCTCATTGCTAATGTCATTCCATGTTCATCACATTAGGGTTTCTAAAAATAATTGCATTATTATTCTTATTATTGTTCTTATTTTCCTTTTAAGTATAGCATGTCATTTGAATGTCATTATTAATTGATAATATAATGTTTAATTAACAACTTGATTTTTGGTTGAAGTCATTGCCTAATTCAAGTTATTAAGTCTAAAACATTTACAAATAAGGTCCTAAGCCTTTTTTTTACATTAGAGATTTCCAAAGATTACATTTAGGCTAGGTAAATTTAAGCCCAAGTTTACATAAACAATACAAGAATAAAAGAATTCTAAAAAATAATCACTGGGTTAGGCTTGAGGCCCAAATGAAGTTTTTTTTACTTTAGGCTAAATTGTTTAGGCCCATAAACAAAATAATAAAAATGAGAAGAAAGTTAAAAGTACATAAATGTTTGATGGGTTAGGCTTAAGGCCTTAGTCCACTATAAAGATGGAGAGTTTGCATAATTATTGTCCAACATAAATGCCTAAGTCCAATTATTATTACATGTAAAAATAAATTAAGCCAATGTAGGCCTAAACCAAAAATAATAACCTAGCAACATAATACAATTAGGCTTCAAGCCTAAACCCATTTCATTTACAGATCAATATTAGATATAGATAAAAAAAGGAAAATTTTTCTTAAATTGTCTTTTGGAATAGGTTGTGAAGTTACTTTCTATAAGACCTATTTGAAACAAAAAAAAATAGTTAATAAGAGATTAAAAAATTCACTCTTCGGATAATGCAATAACACAACATTAAAATCTAAAACCATTTAATGGAAAAGATTATTTACATGAAAAAGTGGATCTATACCATGCTTTGAATTGCACCTGCACAGTGATTGCCCCCATTGTAAAAACAAAGTCACTAGAAACATTAAGACAGAGAAAAAGTTAGTGAAAAAGAGAAAAGGTAGATAGGAGTTAGTTAAAGAGGTTATTGTAGGAGCATTCAATATAAGAGATGAAGAAGATTGAAGTCTTCTAAATAGGTATAACTTATTTTGCATTTAGAAACACAATAGCAAGTTTTGTGTTATTTAAGAAAAGGGCCAGTATTGATCCCTTATTAAAGAATGCAAAAAAAAATGTTAGTATTAACATGACCATCATTGTGGTTCTAGAAAGCATTTCAATCATCATATGTTTTTTTAAAAAAAAATGTCATTTTGTTTGTTATTATCCTCATATTCTATATGTGTCATTCATACTTTTATTTATAGTCCACCTACATCTCTAAATATGATGTCACAAATATTTATGTAGTTTAAGATCAAATGTAGCATCTATAGCACTTTAATGATTTAATCACCATATAATCTATCCGTGTGATGCATTTAGAGGGGCAAACAAATAAATAAAAATTTCAGTGTAGATTTTAAAGGTCTCTACTTCATCATAAGGAAAATAAAAAATGTCTTTTATATACATATTTTCTCTTAATAATTTGATTAGTATGGATTTAAAAAAATGTGTTTAGACTTTTAGGTAATAAGCATTGATAAAATAAATTGTTTAACCAATAATAAAGGTTAAAACAAAGTATCGAATAATATAGGTTTAGAATAAGTACATAAACAAGTTAATACAAAGATAGTAGTTTAGGTTTAAAAATAAACTTTCAATAAGGGTTAATGATAATATAGACAAAAATTAGGGAATAAAAAAAGAGAAAATCTGCTTTTTCAAAGGAAAAAATAGAAGTTCATAAAAATGGGTTTTAGTTTTGTATGCATAGGTTAACAAAGGAAATAGTAGGATCATCAAATAAAAGGAAAATATTAAGAAAGAGATGAAAATGGAAAAGAAAAATAGTAAAAAATGAAAAGAATAGAGTACATGAGAAAGTTGACAAAAGAAGCTAAAAGGAAAAGAAGAAGATGAAATATGAATAGATAGAGAATAGGGAGGCGACAAGGGAAAAAGAGTAAAGAGAGAGAAAAAAACCTTTTATACTTAGGTTAAGAGCATAAAAAGACCTTTTTGCTCCTCCCTTTGTGAAAGATAGAATTTTTTAGAGAGGGGTATTTAGTCGTTAGTAGCCTAGGTAGATTGAATAAAAATAAAAATTAAGGGATATTTTGATAATTATGCACTTTTCTTTAAAATAAACACTAAAAAGATTACTAAGTGGCCCTAAAATTTTTTCTTCTTTCTTTTTTTCTTTTTAATACCTTAAGAATAAATATACATTAATTTACATTTAAGCAAAATTGAAATAAATGGCATCATAAATATTATTAATTAACCTAATATTCAACATAGTTGAATATAGTTAGTATTTTTTTATTCTCTTTCAATTAATTAACATCTTATGCAATTTAATAAATACTTTACATGAATAATAAATTATTAAAGGTATACTTACAGGTTAATAATTTGGACTTACTCATGAAAATTTTTAGAGTAATCTTGTAATTAATGTCTTTCAAGCTATAAATTATCATAAAATAATTTTAATTTATTATAGCAAATAAGTTAATGTTTTAGACTTATCTAGGAAATGTTTTATATTAATTTCATTATAAATATTCATAATTGAATTGTTATGTAAATATAATACTTTTAGAGTTGGTATTGATTCTTTAAAATTAATGACATTACTAAAATTGCAAAATAAATACGTTAGTATTTACTTAATTGTTCGAGTATTTAATGAATTTAATATAATAAAAAATGAAATGAAGTTATCATATCCATCAAATAAATCAATAATTAATTTTCTAAAAAAAAATCTCTAATTAAGCCAAATATTAGAAATTGATTAAGTATCCATATGAAAAGTACGATTCTAATTTCCTAAAAAATCATATTTTTAAACTTTATGAGTATAAATTGCCATTTAAGGTCGCTATTGACCTCTAAATTTTATCATTAAAATATTCAAAGAATCATAAATTATCATAAGTAATTCTAATATCTTTTTAAACTTCTCTATAAAAAGTTTGGAATGTTTCATAACACATTTTACTTTACAAGAAAAAATATAATGTTTTATAATTGAAATATTTTGTAAATGAGGTATTTTATTAAATACCTAGTTCAAAGTTAGCATTGATTTTTAAAATAAAATTAATGGCATTTTAAATTCTTGAAATAAACAAGCTTATAAGGCTCAATATTTTATTAAATAAACTTGAATGAAATTGGGAAATAATATTTTTTTTACAAAGCTAAAATTACCTATCCCTAAATTATAGTCAAGTTATTTTTTTTGGCATATTATAATTATATGCTTTACTCGAGATGAATAGCCATAATTAGAGTTCACTACATAAATTACAAAAAATAGAGGGGCATAATCGATTCCTAAAAATGAACATTATGTTATCATGAGGGATCATTCTTTTAATTAGAGTCAGTATTGATTCATATTTATAGTATTTAGTAATAATCAGTGGGACTAAAGGATTAAGAATTTTATCATAACACAACAATAAAAAAAAATTAAGGACTACAAAGGGTGCCTAACACCTTCCCCATGTGTTTAAAGACCTCTGAACCTAAAAGTTCACTTTATATCCAATTACACTTATTTGATTGGTGGCCACTCCTATTCTTTTTTCTTATCTTCAG
>CANXYI011799495.1:0-12679 GCA_948208565.1 Hura crepitans
CCCTAGCCTTACTGTCACTTTCACTATCCCAAAAACTAGTAATTAGGATTAATTCGCTCACCCTCACTCCTACTTTTATAGCTTGGTTGGTCCCATAGATTTCCCTAAGCACATGCTCTTTGCCTAATATGAACTTAAGCAAGCATGTTATGTGATGTTTTGGCAGTGGGTTGGATAAAGTTTCAAGGTGAGGGATCTATCTCGAATCAATAAGATCTTAGATGGCTCTCCTGAGGAGTTTGTAATTATATGTAAGGTGTTCGATTCTCTGATAATAAGCACAATACTAATCGTACCTATGATCGGGGGGTAATGTACCATTGAATGGCTAGTGTGGATGTGGCTATAGCTTTCCTATCTTCAGTGAGCTTCTTTAAACACCATGATAAGGATTTACCTATATTTGAGTACTTATGGCCTTGAACTGCATGCACCTTGGCAGCTTTAGTAGAACTAACAGTATTTCCAACTGTAAAAGTAGGATTATTGTTCGATCTCTTGTAACCCTTGTTCTGATATCTGGCTTCAAGGTCAATAGCAATTTCTTTCAACCACTCCTAGGTAGTAATGCCTTTAGTGGTAAGCCCATTGTTCATTTAACTATTGGCATTTTTTGTGAACATTTTGATATGGTCGATATCTTCAGGCTTATTTCTCATCTTCAGGATCTTTTCCCTCCACCACTGGAGATAGGAAAAAAAGTTCTCATTGGGCAAAATAGTTCTCACTGGGCTTCTACTTAATTAGCTCTAGATCTTTCAAGGTAATCTCAATGCTGGCGTTATTGGCATATTGTTTGTTCAATGCTCTTGCCAACTCATTTTGGTCTTCGTTGACCCTTCCTTCTTGATAATGGTACCAGTTAAGACCCTGGCCTATTTGAGACATCCTAAATAGGCTCACAATCTACTATTCTATCAAATGGGTGGCTTTCATGGCTGCAACGTACTTTTTCGGATGAGTACAAGGATCTAAAGATCCATCACACTTGCTCAAATCAAGTATCTTGAACTTATAAGGCATAAAGTGATCGAGCCTTAGAATAATGTCATCCAAGTCAATATCTCTATGCCCGGTTACCAATCTAGACATAGCTTACATCTTTTTGTTAAACTTATTTAGTTGATCATTTTTAGGTGTCCTAGGAGGGGGTACCCTATTGTAAGCCTTTACCACCTGTGGTATCTCATCATCTGATGATTGGTCATCCTTAGGCTCCCTTACTATCTCCTTCCTTTTATTGGTGCTAGAAGTCTGCCCTATCTTTTATGGATTCTACATATAAGATAGAGCATTGGTAACTAGTGCCATCATTCTTTTTTCTAACTCGACCATTGCTTCTATGGATATAGCCTTAGTCATGTACTCATTAGAAGACATGGTTCCTCGCTTAGGTTGTATAGGTGTTTTCGTACTAATCCTACTGAGGCACTTGCCTACTCTCTTCTAGTGGGCAGTAAGTGAAGGATCAATGGTGGCTGAATAAGAAAAGAGGGTTAGATGTGATGCATGTATAGTATAAAATGTGAGATGTGAATTATACATGATATGCAAATGCATATTCGTGATACAGTAAAGACAAACACATATAATAGTCCTTCCAACCTTATTACTCCCACACTCATTGTCTCAGTCATTCTCTCTAGGTGGGCTTACCTAAGCATTATTAGGGGATGCATAAGTTTAAACATAGGTTTGATTTAGCCTAATAACCTCTCATATTTGAAGCGCAAGCAAGAACGGTGACCTTAAAACATTTATATCTTATTTGATTTGAAATTTGGCTAGGCCTATCCAAGACAAAATGGCATAATGGGCTTACCCCCACTTCAAATAAGGCTAAATGTAATTAGGTCCATATAGCAATCATAAATGCAATTGCACACACTTAGGGTCATGCAACCTAAGGGAAGTTGCTAAGCATAACTACATGGGCTTAATGTTTCGATCATAATGCTTATTAACTCCCACAAGCAGAGGTCCCTCCTAACTAGTCTTTCTAGTCAAGGATAATAGTGATCGATTAGTTCACCTTTTCATATACTCGAAGGTACAAGGCTTACGAGTGATGGATATGCTAGCACTTCTTTATTCTTTAATGAAAAATGGAGTCATGGTTTCTCAACACCATCTAAGGTAAAAGGGACACAATTTATAAATAGTATAATGCATAAGATCGATAAAAATTAGAATATTTGGATGACATATTATTTGGGCACTTCCAAATTAAAATTTCTCATCCCAAGTAGAGTTGCCACTGTAGAGAGTATGATATTTTTAATGAGGATGAGAGTTGTTAGTGGAGTCGCCACTTGGCTTTTACACTAGGACCTCTGATCTTCTGTACTAGAAAGGTTCAGAATTTTAGATCTTATTTATGCCCCAATAATATGTTGTCTATGTATATTGTAATGTTTATCAGTCCCTTATCATTCAAGCATGCATCATTCTTAATTTAAATTGTATCACTTTTTCATGTTAGAAAGTAAATTATAGTATTTATGAAATATAATACATATATGTACATCCAGAAAATGGGTCATTTATTATTTGTTATTTAACATAACAATTACCCATATTTCCATAGGAATTGGTGGTAATTGCCCAACTCCCATCTCTAGGAGATTGGCATTCAAAAATATATTTTATTATTGTGACTTTTGATTAAGAAAATACAAATCCATTTTATCAAAGAAAACCCCATTTAATTATGTACAAAATTGTTTGATGTGAAAGTTAGGTTTTAGCATGTAAAACAAGTTATTTACTAGCTATTACAACCCCAAAATAAACAATAAAGGGTAAATGGTATAGAACTAAGGAGACAAATTATAACACTAAAATGGTCTAACATCTATGTCGCCTGGTCCATGCAGATGTCAAGGAGGTCTATTCTTAGTTTGTGCAAAATATCTCTAGGGAAGGGTTAAGTTCGTTCCATCTTTCAATCCAGTAAGGGAACTCAATTAATAACTCAGAAAGCAACAATGCCAAAAAAGGTTAGATTAAGGTTATATGAGCATTGGTGCATGAAAAGTAGAATATGAACATATCTATAACAAGTTAATTGAGGGCTATCGATTGTATAAACAAAGTATACTCTAAAGAGTTATCATACAATTCATCACGTATAAGTCTATTCGGACATATAGCCCTTGTGATATGGAGTCCGTGCAGACTACCTTTCAGTCTCATACACACAATCACATACTTTCAATATTAACATATGAATATATTGATTCACCTCAATTAATTATCAAATAGCCAAGTGCCTTGAAATATAGAATCATGCTTACTGGATACAGGTTTGAGTGGACCAATTTGCCATATTCACATAAAAGGTAGAAGGCCGTGTGGACTAACTTACATTCTTGTGCCTAAAGGAACTAAGTTTGTGCGGACCTAATGACTCATATGATCAAATTTATGTGATGATCAGTAACATCATGCAAGATATTTAACATTGGCTATAAGATTCAATTCTATATCCTATATACCACTACAATTGGCCTACTTGTCATGAATAGAAGTAGGGATAACAAAGTACCACCTCACTTGTACATCAAATTCAGAGATCATAGGCCTACAAGACATCAAGAAACCTTTAATAGACCTTAAACATTACCTGAACAAGAAGTCTCTTTAAATAATAGCACAAAAATCTCATGATTTTGGCAAAAATGGTTTGAATTGCTCTTAGTTATAAATCCCAAACCTCCTAAATGCTTTCTGCAATTTTAAGGTGTATTTTTAATTGTAATTTTTAGCTCCCTCTCTCTACTGATGTAAAGAAGTATTTATACTTAGTATCTTTAGGTTTTCTTATTTTCATCCAGAATAGAGTCCCAATCCTTAAAAGATTTTGGCTTCTGGACTAAAAAAGTAGGATTCTTTCTCTAAAGTGTTTTATTTTCGTCTAAAAGTCTGTACGGACTTATCCATGCTAGTCCACACGGACTAGGCTTTTAGGCATGCTGGTCTATGGGCTTTATGGGCTAGATCTTAGCCTATTCATGTAGTTAGTCTGTGCCGACATTGTTTAGTAGGTCTGTATGGACTTACCTCTTGATGACTTTGTGCAATACTTTGAGAGTTTATCTCTGGCTATCATCATAAGTCAAGGGTGAGGTGTTGACAATAACTATTTGAGAACTATGAGTTTGAGACCTTGTGACTGTTGTGTGAACTATGTGTAATGGTTTATTTAGAGGACTAGAATGGTCCAGGAGTTGGGATTATAGTTGTGATTATTATAGAATTGTTTTTGGATAGGAAAAATTTCTAGTTTTTCACTCGGGTAGCCGTTATGCTGCCTAAATTTTTGTAAAATGGATAATAGACCTAAATTAGGGGTTTATTAGTCCAAGATAGTCAGTATTAAGAGATTATCTAATAATTTGGTGAAATCAATGATAACATGCCTTCATAAGAAATAAGTTGATAAGTGTTAAATGAATAAGGCTTAAGGAAGTTACAAGATAGGTGACCTAGGGGAAGTAGCATTTCTTGTCTGATTCCTTCAAGAATGTGTAAGGGGTATTAAATTTAGTAGTATTAAAGCAGTTTTAGGCTTTCTTAGGCATACTATACATGAATGCTGAGGTTTAGGATTCTGTATTTTAGTTAAAGCTACACTGTAGGAAGCTGATAACTTATTTTTCATACAACGATCCATGATGAGTGAATGAACCCAACTAGAATGGGGCAAAAAGGTGGTTAGTCATGATCCCACCACTATCCATAGTCCATAAGTGAGTGCAGCCATCCAAAAGTCAAGTGATACTACTCACCAGGGAACACCATAGCCATAACCTCAAGCTTAGGCTTCCACCAATATTACTATAGTAGATAGTAGAGCTGCTGAGACACATTATTGCTCAACCACCTCTACCAGTTTTATAGAAAACCTCTTTGGAAAGGGTGAAAAAGATAAGAGTAGTGGACTTTTTATGTGCAAGAGAGGATGATGCTTCTAAGGTAGAATATTGGTTAGAGCGAACAATGAGAATTTTAGAACAATTGGAGTGCATGGATGATGAAAACCTAAAATATACTACCTTCTCCTCTATGAAAAAGTCTTCCATTGGCTGGACACTACAAAAAGGAGAAAGGTAGTGAGGAAAATCACTTAGGAGTACTTTCTAAAGGAGTTTTGCAAGATATACATTTCAGAGTTCTATAAGGACAAAAGGAGACATGAATTCCTAGACATGAAATAGGGGTAAAGATCAATTTTAGAAAATGAGAAGGACTTCACCCATCTGAGTAGGTATGCTGAGGAGTTCTTACCCACTGAGGAAGAGCACCATAAGAGGTTTGACAAGGGCCTTAATGTCAAGCTGCAGATGCAAATTGTCATAATGAAATTAGAGATTTTTTAGCATTGGTGGCTATATCATATAACATAGAGGAAATAATATAAGGAGCTATTTTAGAAGAAGAGACCATTTGCAACTAGTCAGACGAGCTTAGCTCCAGGATCAAGCAAGAGACAAAAGGAGTTCTAGATTAGGCAACCATCTCAGAGGTAATCGAGACAATAGTCCTAGACGTAAGCCTCACTATAGAGGTTAGGTTAGGATATTCCTCCTGAGCCTCGATCATCATAGTAGACCTTGAGTGCCCTAGTATCCATAACCAGAAGTGCGCCCCCAACATGTGGGAGTTACAATAGGAGACGTTGGGGGTAGTGCTGGTAGAAAAGGAGGGAAGAGTGCGATGTATATAGAGCTCGAGATCACATTTAATGGGATTATCCTCAAAGTTAGCTTGAAGCTGCACAGACTTAGGCATTAACTATTGCAACAGCTAGTAAAGGACTAAGACAAATAAGATAGGAGCAACAGAGTAGTAGCCAGAGGATGAGATCTGAGGGTAGAGCTCTAATATAGTATTATGCTATCCATACATAAGAGGAAGCTAAAGCACCAAACATTATTATTGGTACTTTTTACTTGGTTGATGTGGTTGTGTTAGCTTTAATAGACCCTAGTTCCACACATTCTTATATTTGTACCACATAAGGATGAGATAGCAGACTAGAACTAGAGCCCATAGGCTTAGACAATCAAGTGACCAACCTGATTTGGTAGAGTGTGATGGTGAATATAGTTTATAGACATTGTCCTTTGATAATCCAAGGGCAAACATTTTTAGCGAACCTAATTGAACTTCCCTTTCATGAGTTCGACATCATACTTGGTATAAATTAGTTGTCAGAGCACAAAGCAATAATTGATTATGAGAGAAAAAGGCTGAGTTTATGGATAATAGATGGACAGGAAGTAACAATTATAGGTAAAAGAAAATCTCAATCAAACATCATTTCAACTATTAGAGCGAGGCAACTCATTTAGAAAGGATGTCAAGCATACTTGGCTCTTATGGTGGATAGTAGTAAAATAACACCCAACCTAGTTCTGATGCCAATCGTCTAAAAATTCCCCAATGTATTCCCAGATGAACTACTATGATTATCACCATGTCGAGAGCTAGATTTCATGATTGAGGTATATCCTAGAACAACCCCAGTGTTATTATGCCATTTCGGATGGCACCCATAGAATTGAAGGAGTTGAAGGTGCAGTTGTAGGAATTGTTGGATAAAGGCTTCATTTGGCTTAGTCTTTTACCGTAGGGAGCACCCGTATTATTTGTGAAAAAGAAAGATAGGTTGCTTCGGCTATGCATCAATTATAGGCAACTGAATAAAGTAACAGTCAAGAATAAATACCCATTGCCTAGAATTGATAACCTTTTTAACAAGTTGTGAGGTGCTAATATCTTCTCTAAAATAGATTTGAGGTCAGGGTATCATCAACTACGGATTAAGGAATCTGACATCCTTAAAACTGCCTTTAGGACTTGATATAGGCATTATGAGTTTCTAGTGATGTCGTTTGGGCTCACTAATCCTCCCACAACCTTTATGGACTTGATGAACTAGATTTTCAAACCTTACTTGGATTAGTTTATCGTGGTTTATATAGATGACATCTTGGTGTATCTAGGACTTGGGAGGAACATAAGTAGCACCTCAAGATTGTATTACAGACCTTGAGGGAGAGGCAATTGCATGCTAAATTGAGTAAATGTGAGTTTTGGTTAGAAGAGGTAGCCTTTTTGGGCCATATTGCCTCAACTGAAGGTATTAGAGTTGACTCGAGTAAAGTTAAATCTATGTTGGAGTGGAATCCTCCTATTTACATGACTGAGATTTAGAGTTTGCTAAGATTGGCATGATATTACCAGAGATTCATAAAAGCTTTTTCGATGGTTGTAGCTCTTTTGACATGACTATTAAGAAAGGATGTGAGGTTTGAATGGATGATAAATGCCAAGCAAATTTTGATAAATTAAAAATAATGTTGACAAAAGCTCCTATTTTTACCCAACCAAAACAAGGGAAGGAGTTTGTGACATACAGTGGTGCCTCGCACAATGGGCGTAGTTGTGTTTCGGTGCAGGAAGATAGGGGTATTGCCTATACTTCCAAGCTATTAAAGCCTCATGAGAAGAATTACCCTACATATAATTTGGAATTGGCTACCATTGAATTTGCATTGGAGGTATAAAGACATTACCTATATAGAGAAAGGTGCTATATCTACATTGACCATAAAAGTTTGTAGTGCCTTCCCACACAAAAGGAATTAAAAGCTCAGGCAATGACAACGGAAGGAGCTAATCAAGGACTATGATTGTTTGATTGATTACCATTCAGGAAAGGTGAATGTGGTTGTAAATGCCCTAAATAGGAAACTTATTGCTGCTTTGAAACTTATGCATGCTAGGGTGAAGTACATAGTGGAAGATGCAATTTTGGCTGAATTATAGGTTAAACCTAAATTTAAGTAGCAAATAAAAGAGGCCCAATTAAGAGATAAGCAAATGGTGCAAACTATAAATGGAGTAAAAGAGGGAAAGACTACAGTGTTTGATTAGGAGTAAATGGAAGCTTATATTATTATAACATATTGTGTATGCTAAAAGTGGATGAATGGAGAACACAGATCTTAAAAGAAGGTCATGAAGCTCCATACTCAATGCACTTAGAAAGCACAAAGATGTACCTCAACTTGAAACCCCACTACATATGGCTAGGGATGAAGTAAGAAGCAGTAGAATATGTAGCTCGATGCTTGACTTGTTCGCAAGTGAAAGCTAAACACCAGGTTCCTTCTAGATTGTTGCACCCAATAGCAATGCCACAATGGAAATGGGAAAAGATCACCATAGATATTGTAATATGGTTACCACTAACTTGAAGTAAGTGTTATTATGTATGGGTGATAGTGGATAGATTAACCAAGACAACTCACTTTATCTCGAATAGATTATTCCTTAGAGAAGTTGGCTTAACTTTATATTGGCAAGATTGTACAGCTATATGGAGTACTAATAGCTATTATTTTAGATTGAGATTTGAGATTTACTTCCAAATTTTGGAAGACAAGAAGCATTAGTTACTTGACTGACATATAATACAACATTCCACCCTCAAATGAATAGAAAATTAAAGTAGATGATACAAGTGTTGGAAGATAAGCAACGTAGCTATGTAATAGAGTTTAGAGGTAATTAGGATTAGTATCTATCTTTGGCTAAATTTGCTTATAATAACAGCTATCAAGCCAGCTTAGGAATGGCACCTTATGAAGCTTTGTATGGTAGAAGGTGCAGAACTCCCTTTTCTTAAAGGGAAGTAGGGGAAGCTAATATTATGTGACCTAACTTGACTAAAGATACGAAAGAGAAAGTCAAAGTCATAAGAGATAGATTAAAAGCCACTTTAAATTGACATAAATCATATGTAGATTTAAAATGTAGAGACATTGTGTATGAAGTTAGTGAATGAGTATTAATGAAGGTATCAACATGGAAGAAGATGCTTAGATTTGGTAAGAAAGGGAAGCTTAGTCCTAAATTTATTAGTCTGTATGAGATAACAGAACATGACCCTTAGTGTATAGGTTAGCATTACCTTCTAAACTGCACCAAATTTATAACATGTTTCATATATCAATGTTTAGGTGATACAAATCCATAACATGTGATAGCTGCAAAGGAAATACAAGTACAACTAGAATTAACATATAAGGAAGATTGGTACAAATTCTAGCTAAAGAAGTAAAGTAGCTGAGAAACAAGTCAATCTCTCTAATAAAAGTGCTATGGGGACACCATAAGACCACATAAGACATGTGGAACAACGAAGACAAATGAAAGTTCAATACCCACATCTATTCACAACAAACAAAATTACCGAAGAGGGGAAGAATTGTAATGCCCATAAGTCATAGTTTCATGAATAATGCCTCTGTGGCATGAATAGTGCTCTTTGTGAGCCGAGGCACCTTAATAAGGCCAGAAATGGGCGTATTAGTCATAAAGCATTGGCAGGTAAAAAAATGGACAAAATGAAATAATTAAAAAATTTATCCGAACTAATAAATCATTTCGTGTTAAGAACTAGTGCATAGTGACATAAAATGTGTTTGTGCCAAGACATCCCTAAGATGTGCCTAGATAAGCCTAAAAATGCCATACTAAAAACCTAAAAAATTCTAATCTACATGGTGGTTAAAGAATTTTAATTTTTTGAGACCATTTAATATTTATTTAGAATATCTTATTTTAGTAAGTGAATAGTATTTATAGCTATCGATGGAATTTGGAATTAAAATTTTATAATACTTTTAGTGTAACTAATCGAGAATTTTTGAAACTAAAATAACTATTTTTAGAGGTCTAGAGAAATTAATATGAATTTTTGAAGTTTAAATGAAAACTTGGAGAAAATAACCTATTAGATCACCACATGTTTCGATCTGGGCCATTTATCCCACTAATATAAAAGGGTGTGCACATGTGGGGGTGCCACATGTGCCAAAAACACCTCTTACCCCTCTCATTCTCCTTAGGCCAACACCATTAACCCTTTCTCTCTCCTCTTATTTTGCTTCTATTTTTCCTCAATTTTATCCTATTTCACCCTATTTTTATATTGTTCTTGACCTCTATAGCCTTTTAAAGCTAATTCAATTAACAAGAATTAGAAAAGAAGGGTAGAAAGTGAGATATTGATACTTGATGAATATTGCCAAAATTAGGCGTAAGTGTTTTTATCCCAAATTTTTATATTTGTTTTAGGTAACTTAGGTAATTCTAAGAAATTCCATTGTTTTAGATTTCAATTTAGAGTTATATAAGATTTTTAGTAATTTTCCTAAGGTAAAATTTGTTATGTTTATCTCAAAGAGAAGGGATTAAAGGAGAACTCCTATTCATGACCTTGAAATGGTAGAAAAGGGGTGTTCTCACACCTAAGGTATGTGGACTTGACTCAATTTATGTTTAGCATGTGAAATTGTATGAAATTGCTTGTGTGAGTCTGTATGGAAATGGTAAAAATCATGGTTTAGCATAGAATTAATGTGAATGAATGATATAGTCATGTTATTGGCATGAAAATAAGTTTGTATGCAAGAATTGGGTGAGAGAAAATAGGTGTAAGTGTGTGAATATACCTTAGCCGAATGGTGTGCATGTGTGTGATGTAAAGTGTGTACATGTATATGGCATGTTATGTATGTCATTAAAATGGAAATGAGATAAAAATCATGATAGTAATGTGAATGAGAACTATAAGATGTATTGGATAGTACTTTTGTTAATTGTGACCTAAATTGATGTATAATAATGTTATATGGAATGGAATGTAAACTGGTTGTCAGTATGTGTGGAAATAATGACATAAATGTGATAGACGAATTAATAATACTGACTAGGTGTAATGGTTGGAGAAACACTAAAATCGTAATTGGTATGAGCAGCAACATAGAAATCATGATTGTAATAAATGACCATATGAATAACAACTCGAGGAAAAATGACCAAATGAATAGTGTTTTTGTGAAAAATGACCTAAAAAGGGAAAAAGGTGCATAGATGTACTGTAAATGAAAAGGTGAGTTGTTAGCGACCTGACATTAGATAAAAGATAAGTAATTGGCTAAATAATCGAATAATAAATAGTAACTCGGCCCATCAGTTTGACACCCACTAGATCCATTGATTAGTCTACTAGGGAGTTTGCAGCTACTAGGAAAGTTAGTCCTCCTAAGGCCACTATTGTTTAATAAGATGGCAAGTGTAGCTGCTGAGGTTCTGAGGTTGAACCCTGCACACTTAGGTATTAAGAAGTCCACCCGAGCTAATCCCTACTACCTATTAGCTTTATTTGGATATTGGGAGCTTTTACAAGGTTGATCCCTGCTATCCACCACTATTACATTGGAGATATTGATTAGGGTATTGAGAGGTCCCACGGGGCTGATCCCTCTTATCCTACTTGTAGAAATTAGGAGGTCTATGGACTTATCCCTACTATCTACTAGGCTTGTATTAAAGGTTCCACTTAACAGATCCATGCTATCATACTAGGTAGGTGTAGCTATTGAGGACCAAAATATGGGTAATTACACAACATAGATCCCACTATCTAGTGTCTTAAATTGTAGTTTGTCTGTCATAGGCTCGAATAATAATGTATTTTGCATAAATATTATAATGTATTTGAATAAATATAATATTACATGATTAGTAAGAGTGGCAATAAAATAAAGATGTGGATTTAAATGATTAAGTTGATCAAATAAAATATGAACAAGTTACTTGCATGACAAGGCATTGTGAATTACAACATGTAATTGGTAAAATAATAATACATAACATGGAAATAATCCTAGTGTCTACTTAACTATGCATATGCCATTATGTGTGTGAAAATGGCTGTGACATGCATTTATTGTATCAATTCCACCATTGAGTGTATACTGAGTGCGTTGGTGTTTCGATGCATATGTTAAAGATAGGGTTAACTGTCAAGCTTCATTAAGTGTAGTGTAGCAGTTATTAAGTCCTTTGGGTATATATTATGTATCTCGATGGTTATTAGTAGCACAACACTCATGTATATTGAGGAACTTAGACCTAAAGAGTTGATGAAAATTATGGATATATGCATGGATCCCCATTAAATGAACTGCATGGCTTGTGTATATCTAGTTTTGTGATAGAAATAAATGTTTGTATAATTATTTGAGAACTCCATGTGACACCCCCTACCCATTCTCCCTAAACAGATAAGGTGTGTCTATACTTCCACTATATCTCCGTCAGGTGCTACCAGACATTTTTAGATATTCGGGCAGCATAACGGCTGCCCTGTTACTTAGCCCAAATTTGAACCTGCAAGAAAATCACTTCTAAATGATATACCTCAACCACATACTCCAATGGACCCTCTGGTCCTCCAAATCACAATCCTTCATATAGCAACATTCAATCACAGGGTCAGAGACCCACCAATAACCATGCATTCATAGAACAGTCATTTCATATATGATATTGTAATTCAAACTATACAACCTATATCTGTATGTACATGAGTGCATACCTATACATCACTTAAAAGAAAGAAAAACAAAATACCCAAAAGTGACTCGTGAGTAGCTACACTGTGCTTCCTGTCTGATGCTGTGAGTCCCTCTATCTACAACCGGCACATTGGAATACCGATACGCTGAGTATAAAACTCAATGGTAGAATATACCAAACCAAATATGTCATTTATGCACACAAATGCCATTTCACTAGCAACATGTATCACTTTTAT
>CANXYI011799598.1:0-11621 GCA_948208565.1 Hura crepitans
AAAAATGAATTTTATTATGGGGACTTTTATTTGGAAAAATGATTTGAGAACTTTGGCTCTCAAGTGTCAATTTGAAAAATAAAGTTTGTGGTCATAAATTTTATTGAGAAAGAATCAGAATTCATTTTATTAGCAAAACACCAATTTATTGGGTAAAAATATGATTTTTTTATTATTTTTCTTTAACTTGTAAAACCATTTTTTCTACATAATTCGGTGTTTGTTAAATATTTCAGGAGTAATGGGAGGTGTCATACATAAATCAGGTAATAGATTTAAGTTGAGAACTTTAGTTCTTACATGCCGATTTTTAGAAAATAATTTTATTGTGACTTTTATTAAGAAAAATCAAACTCAATTTTATTAATAAAACACCAATTGATTAAATAGAAATATTTTAATTATTTTTCCATTCACATGAAAAATCATTTTCCTAATTTATTATAGCATTCACGAAATATATAGGGAAATAATTCAACTGAAAAAATAAAATACAAGACAATTATCTAAAATACAATCTAACCGAAATAAAGAAATAAAAAATACATTTTGGAAGGCCTAAAATAGAATCTAACAAACAATAGATAATAATAACAATAATCAGCCTCAAACAATTAGGATAACTCACAAGACAATCACAGAAACAATATATTAGCATGCGAATGAAAAATAGAAAAACAAACAGAAATTAAATAAAAATAAAGGACCTTAAAAATATAAGATATTGTACAAATAAATTACCACATCTAACTAGTTGATGAATAATATAAAAAATGAAAAATAAGATCAGCACAATCAACCAAAAATAATATTTTTGATGCGAATAAAAAATACAAAGACAGATAGAAATTAAATAAAATAAATAGTCGCAAAAATATAAATTTTGGCCCAAATAATTTACCACATCTAACTAGTAGATGGATAATGCCAAAGGAAAAATAAAATAAGCCCAAACAACCAAAAATAATATTTTTTATATGAATCAAAAATATAAAGACAAATAGAAAATAAAGGAAAATAACCAATCTCACAAATGTAAAAATATGTACAAATTAATTTACCCTATCTAACTTGTAGATGGATAAAATGTAGAAAAAAATGAAAAATGAATGGAAAAATGGGTTGGTCAATATAGCGGTATATTTGCCTTCAGAAAGATCTCGACTCAGACTAAAATCGATGCTTGAATCTTTGAAGAAATCCTAAAAAATGTAGTAAAAAAATGTTTTTGTATTTTTTGGTGTGTTTTCTATAGTTTCTCTCTCTAGAATACTTTCTCTCTTTATATATTAACCAACCTTCACTTGAAATGACCCAATTGGGTTTTATACATGAACCCTGAGGCAAAAAATAGGTGTTTTCATGATGAAAATGGCCATTTTAGGCCGAAGAAAATGGCCATTTTAATATGTAAGTGCCCGTTTTGGGCTTAACAGCCCAAATTGCTGTTTCAGGGTCAAAACAACTATTTTGGCCGTTCTGAGCCTAAACAAGCATTTCACATGTAGGAACGCCCATTCTGGGCTCAACGGCCTAAATGGCCATTCTCTAATCCAGAATGGCCGTTTTAGGGGTTTTTTTTAGGGCAAATACAAAAGGAGGAAAATTTTCTAAAAAAAACTTTAAAATCTTTTGTTCAGACATAAAAATCAAATTTTTAGGATTTTTGTCCTTTTTGATCGTCATTAGGAAAATTGAACCTAGGAGCCTCTGAAACCCAGTGTTTACACCTGTACATCACATTTATTACAAAAATAAAAGATTTACCAAAATAAAGCCTTCATATTAATGTCTTAATGTGTCAAGGCTTCTAATATCAAAATGTTCTTATACCTACACATTATAAACAAATGACATGTTAAGCATATTGCTTAGTGGTGTATTTAAAATAATATGTGCTAATATTTCCATTCAAACTATGCCATGGTTATATGTCAATCATTAACATATATGACTATTTAACATATAACATAATATCGCATACAAATGAGGATGTGCAGTAATTATGATTAAATTGATATACTCCATGCACCAATTATTTCATATCATACATGCATGGTAAAACAACACATAATGTCATCTATTCATTACATGTAGCCATTGTGTATCATACATGATTACAACATTCATTTCAGGCCATATCTTGAATAATGTTTATTTTTATAGTTTACCATCCTTCCTTTACTTATGCCTATAGGGATAACCCTAAATCTATGGATAATGGGATCATAAAATATGTAGTGGCCTATATTTTAGACTTGATGGCTGCTGTGCCTAGATAGCGCAATGCCAAATATGACTTATGCAGCTATAGAAGCCTATGTTATATGCAATGACCATCACGGGACCTTTACTTGTGGTTGTATCTACTATATCCAATTATCAAAACACATATGCCTATAGGTAGACTAAAACTATACCCTTAGACCCAATCTAAGCATGGAAGTACCCTAGCAGCTGCTATATCCCTTAGCCAACCGATCAACCTTTCTATTTCCTAGGTTATTGCATCTCATGGGCTAAAAACCATTCTATTTAATTCCACCTCATCAAATAAACTTATATAGCTTTTAACATGCATATTTTAGCCACTGAATGACTAAAACTACATAACTTTATTAAAAATAACATTTTGAGCCTTTAAGATAATTTTCTAAGCCATTATGCCATATTCACAACAATCACTCTTCCTCATTTCATATATGGATTTTTAGCATGTTTTCATCATAAAACACATTCAAATAATGTCATAAAATCCATTTGGGTTATTTTATGCTTTTATATCATTATATCGTAATTATGGCATAATATGCTCTTATGTGCTCTTTTTGGCTCACTTTCGAGCTTAAGGCATTTTATGCTCTTAACCTTCATTTCTTTCACAACATCATTCATAATTATGTTGAAATATGAGAAAATAACATACATATAAAATTAATTGCACAATGTATTAAGCATCAAGTTTATTACCCTTTATAGGCCATTCGGTAATATTAGGTGAAATAGGCACATTTAGTGTTCTATATCATACATCTAACATATCTATATCCATATTCAAACATAAACACAATGCCAATTTATCATATTTCATGGCCATATACACATCAACATATGCATAGCATTTCATTTCTACTTATTATGTCTAAACATTTCATGTCATGCTTATTTATGCTCATGTAATTACATTTATCCTTTGTTAAGCATGAAAAAAAGTAAGCCAACCATTATAAAATGGCTATAAAATGAATACACAAAACATACACCATGCCACTATGATCATTATAGCAAATATCAAATGGCTAACTCACATAATGCATAAAAGGCTATTTTTTTCCACATAATATATATACATAAACGCATCAAAATGCACATTTATCATGTTATACATCTCTAATGAATTCTCCCACATTTATTCACTCATATAAGTGTTAAATATATAGATTAAACACAATTTGTGCTCATGTAAGTCCTAATTGCTCAATTTAGCAAATCATGCCTCATTATGCCATATATTAAGCTTTCTTTAACACATAAATCATATTTGACACTTCCACTAGATTTCATTGCATTCCAATCATTCAAATCATCTTATCACAATTATTACATGCCATATTTCACAATTACTACATATCTTTGTTGGCATATTACTCATTTAAGCAACTAATGCTTTTTAGGCATATTATTGAAATTTAAGGATTTCAAATAAAAATGCTTATATTGTTTCAATTACACATACTGAGACAATTGAAGGGGTTCTTAAAGACCCATCTATGCTTTGGCTTTGCCTTTTTTATGGTTCAATTCGAATCGTCCTAGCATAAATTGATCAAAACATAAAAAAATCCACAATAAATCAACCATGTCTCTAAAAATTATTTTGTGGCCATTTATGAACTCTTAAGCAGCTTTAATATCTATGAAAAATAGTAGAAGTTCGAAATTCTTACACAAAAATTTCCTAGTTACTCTTCACGAGGTTGAGAAATTGACCTTTCAAGGAATCCTTTTCCAAAAATTCTTCTTAGATGTGAGGTATGGTGTGGAGGTTCTATAGTTTAATTTTTATGGAGAGATTTAATGTCTAAGGGATACTTGAAGGAAAGAAAAATGGAAAGGTAGGAAGAGGCATCAGTTGGTGATAGAGAAGACAGAATAGTTTTGTCGACTTTTTATCCCTTTTTGACCTATATAACCCCTCTCAAGAATGCATTTTTCTTACATTTTTCTCCTAATCTTTCTTCTCTTCCTAAGCCAAATAAATTTCCATTTTCATAGCAACCATTGACGTTAATTATCTCTTAGGATCCCCCAAAAATTACTGCTAAAAAATGTGAAAAAACTAATTAATTTCATTATTTTTATGTTGCCTAATTTCTCAAAAAATAACTTTCGATATCAAAAAATTTTGATTTCGATGCCATTAAGCTCATTGAAATTTTTAAGTATTAGGTTCTACAATTTTCTTAAATTTCTAAGCAACTTTTAAATTAATTTACGCTGAAGCTTTACCTTGGTCACTATTTTTAAGACACTACTGTAAAAATTTTCTTAGCATTTTTAAACACTCTAATGATCTCCAATTGATATCAAACTTTACCCAAAATTATTTTATGACTAATACTTTCATCTAGTGTCTTTAGCTTATCTCAAGTATCGGGAATACTATTTATCTTAGGAAAGTACTATTAATAATTATGGGGATTTTTTGGGCATTACAATAATTGTGATGTTTTAAATTATAAAATCATAACATTTATAAATAAAAGGATTTTTACATCTTATGCATAAAAATTAAGATTAAAAAAGAATTGGAAGAAATTAATTTTAGAAAATTAATTTTTTAAATATTATAAAATGAAATGTTTAGTATAAATGAAAGGTACAATATGATAAATATAGTATATGTTAGTTATAAATTGAAATATTATTATAAATTTAAAAAATAATAAATAGGATATGACAAATGAGTGATTATAGAAAAATGAAACAAAATAATAATGTTTAGAACTATATAATATAATAAGTATATGGATGTAAATTTATGATTATAAAAAGATTATGAGAGTAAAAGTGATAAGTCAATTATATGAATACATGTAAATTCTTGATTAGCATAGTATATTATGAACTCTAAAAGGAATCAAATAAATATATCTTAGTAAATTTTAGTTATAAATGTATATGAGCATTATGGAAATTAATGTTTATATGGTATATCAATAGTTAGATGAATTGAATTATCGATGCATGTAAATAAGGTGAAACTGAGATGGAATTTAGTAAGAAATAATGCAGTAAATGAAATTAAAGACAATGTTTTAAATGGGACAAAATTTGTTTATAAAATTATTATAGATTAAAATTGGAGATTTAAGACATAAAGAAGAAAAGTATACATGGACTTAGAATAACAAATTATTCATATTTGTACATAATAATTTAGAAAGTATAAGTAAGAATTTAGAACTAATATCTCGTAAAATGTAATAAATAAATAAGATAAATAAGAGAATGAGATTATAAAAGTGGAAGTATGTAAGGTTGAAATCATAAAAAGGTTTATAAGATAAATGTTGACGGTGTAAATAATAATAAAGGATGAAAATATAAATTATTAAAATATAAGGCATGAATTGGAAATTTAAGCTATAAAGATGAAAAATTATAAGTGGATTGGAGTAAAAAGATTAAAACATATGAAATGCAGATAAGGATCCCAAATAAGAATGTAAGTGTAAAAATTTGGCGTATTATATAAAATTTTAATCTTTGGTGGGTTAAATAATTTAACTAGATAAATGATTTTGATTTTACATTAAATTTAAAATAGAAAAATTTATACAACTATATAAAAATATTTACATAACAATAGGTTTAAAATATCTTTTCATAAGCAAAAGTTGAGTTAAAGAATAATATATGTGTAGGTTAAATGAATTGTTAATATAGTATAATGTGAAAATGGTGTAACTATAATATATGTTGATGGTGGCATGTAAAATTTATGAAGATAAAAGATTAACCTTTTATTGGTTAATGTTAATTCATATTCATATGTAATTAAAGAATTAATGAATTAACTTGGCATATTAGGGTATCTACAGGAAATGACATGGAAGTTAAATTAAATCAACAGTAAATTATTTTCTAGTAAAAAGAATTTATTACAACAAGCAATCGTAAGAATTAAGTGTATAACTTTATAAGTTATTATGTAAGTTTTAGATTTCATCAGTGTGTGTGTGTGTGTATATATTATTACATTGCCCTAATATTCTTAGCAATGTATTATGACACAGAATAGGTAAGCTACCTAACTAGGGGACTTTCTTTTAATCCAACTACATACATGTTCAACACTTTGCTCCATACTTGGTCATTGAAGAGTTCCTTCCTTGCTTATTGCTTAAGCTCATTGTGCCATACTAGTTACATGATACATGTTATAAGGACACTTCGGTGTTATACTTGTTACATATTGCACTATCCAAGTAGTAAGAGTTGTTATAAAGTTATGAGGGGCATAAAATAATAACATCTATGAACATAAAATAATTGAACTAAATAATTAAAAAATAATTTTTACATAAAAGAGGGAAATTATTGAAACATCAAACAATATCACACTTTAAATTTGGATATATAATAATGAATTATCAAAAATATGAATAGATTTGAATTAAATAGTAAATTAGGATACAAAAGGATATAGAATAAGTAAATAGTGGTTTAGAGGATTAAAGAATATAAGGAAAGATATAAATTCCTAAAACATATTTTATCTATATTTCTAATTCCTTTATTGTAAATACATAATGGGAACATAAAAGTTAGAAATATAGATAAGATTATAGTTATTATAGTGTATATGAAATAAATTTTAATAGTAAGGTGAAAGATCATATAATGGTAAATTGTAGAATAACTAATACTTATATATAAGTTGAATTTGATAAGAAGATGTAATATGATAAAAGATAAATGCAAGTCACATATAAGAATACTAAACATATATATATATATATATATATTTCTATGTGTGTGTGTGTGTGTGTGTATAAAAGACCATTATGAAATAAACTAGAATCAATAATAGTATATAAATATGTAACTATGACAAGAAATGATTAATAATAAAATAGATATCAAGCTAAAACTTTCAATGATTTTAAAGAATTATTAGAGAGAATTATTGAACAAATTTTAATGTAAAACTAATTATAAGTATTGTGTATGATATTAAAGTTATTTAAATGGGATTCTTATAGTCAATTGTAATAATGTAGCAACTTAAATTCAAAATTTCTAGAATACACCACTGAGCAATTATGTCCAACATGTCATTTCCTATCGATGGATAGGTTATAATTTGGACTAGGTTGAGCAAACATTCAAGTCCCAATTGCAATACATTCATGAAATGGTAATGAAGAGTGAGCAGCCCATCAGAGTTGTGAGTTACTATATTACATATTGTGTGTATCTACATATGTATGTTTTATTATGTGTATGAATGATGTATGTTTAAAATTCTTCATTTAGCTATAATATAATTTATATGTGTAAACCTTATGAATTTAACAAGTTGTGATTGGAATATGCATTAGAGGCAATTGAATTTGCATTGTGTAAAGGTTATATGGATAGGAATGGCATACATATATAGTATTACAATATGGTGTTTGGTAAGTAAAGATGATATAGATTAAGTTGTTTAATGTGAGTTTTGATTATGATTAAATGTGTTATTAGTATGAAATAAGTTAGAAGATTAGTCTGATTTGAAGCTTGAGATGAGATATTTTCATTAACATTATTTAGGAGTGTATTTTCTAGTAAGATAACATTTAAGATAATGTCACTAGATAACTATTATACTACATAAATTTTGACACCAATACCACAAATGGTAAAATATAATGATAAAAGAATAATTAATTATAATAAGTTATAATGATAATAACAAAGTATACGGAAAAATAAAAGTACAAGTCATGTAGCATCTTATAACCTAATCTTTTTACGGATTTAGGTATAGGGTGTTAGATAGACACCTATAGTTTCAAAGTTTCAAATATGTCCTAGCACACAAACTGATGAATGAGTTTTCATTGCCTATAATATTTTCAGATGTGTGATATCACTTCTCCCTAGATAGTTGCCATTGTGAGCTAGACAAGTTTACAATAAGGGATTGCTAGGAGTCAGCACTCATTATAGATCAAGGATTAATGAATTTGTCATAAGTGTTTTAACCCAATATATGGACCAAGCAATTGAACAACAAAGAACTAGTTTTATGGTTGACATTTGATCATCGTTATATCTAGTAACTAGTGTGTGTTCTCCATAATTAATGAGTGAAACCATGATTTTCTAATGCAATGCAATTATTTAGGATCTAAAATTTATATCAAGCATATGAATGATATGATTGTTATAAATTTAAATAATAAATTCATAATTAATCATCATATTGAAAATTTATTAATGTAACTATTCCCACATGTATCCTATTATGCATGAAATAAAACCATTATTTGTATGTTAATAGAGAAGCAAATTAACTATATAAAGACATTGTTTTAATAACTTTTGATATGTGAAATCATGTGAAGAAATATTGAAAATGAATTAATGATGAAAAAGCATGATATTTAATAATTTTGTGAGAAAATATTATTTTAATGTAACTAAACTAGTAAGAATGATAAAACAAGATTTATGTGGAGAATAAAACAGGATCTAGCCTTTATGGCCTATGAATCCTCAAGTAATGAATTTCCTATGGAAGAATATTAAAATTGTGGAAAATCTCTCAACATAGATAGAATAACCTTGCTCTAAAACTATAATAATATTTTGACAAATTCTGATATTGTTATTACTTAAGAACTTTTTTAAAGTTCTTATGAATTTCAAGAAAATTAACTTTCTCAAAAGAATGAACAATCTTTTGAATAATTATTCATGTCTTATTCTATGAGAGGTGAAGGCTATTTATAGGTGTTAACATAGGATGTTTTAGTCCCCTTTGTACTCTACTTTTGATGTACATGTTGATCAAAACTAGCTAGGTGTAAGTGTAATTAAAATCTAAAAACTTGGTAGCTTAATTGAATCACAAATTTGATTTTTTTATCAGCTTTAGAGAAACTTCCACACATGTGTTTGAAACTACCGTGTGGATGGTTGAACCATCTCATGATTGCTTCCCTAGTAGTTGAGGTTTTTTATGCTTCCTATGACTTATGGATGGGACCTATTCATTTTTATCCCTTTTTCTTTCTTATAAGACATACTAAAATGTCTCTCATGTGTTCCTTTGGCTATCTTAAAATCTATTTCACTCTAAATGGGAAAATGATTGAGAGAATTTTCACTCTTTTGGTGTCTTCCTTGAGAAAGACACTTGTCTACATAACCTATAAATTTGGTTATCATTATCGAGCACTAACAAAAGTTAATGATTTAAAAGCTAGTGCTTACAGAAGTGTTATGTGAATGTTTTCTTAAACTATGTCAAAAATATGTGTACACTAGTCCTATTTAACTGCAACTAGTCTAATTAGTGTAACACCTGAAAAATTTAGATGTTATGAATAGTGTTTCTCAAGGTTGGATCACACTAATCTTACTGAATAGAAGTATTAATCATAACATAATTTTGAGTGAAATTTGATGTCAAAACAAAGTCATTTAAATGGTTAAAAATTATAGTTAAGTTTTATAGTAGTGTCACTTAAATAGTGAGCTAGTTTTAGTTGAACCGCAAAATATTCAAAAGTTGCTAAAAAAATTTTGGGATCAATATAACTTGATTGTCAAATATTCTAAACAGCCCATTGGTAATGGAATTGGAATTTTTAGAGAATGGGAACTATTTTTATAAAAATAATGTTTAGTGAAGAGTTATGTTTTTATTTGATTTTTCTCGATTTTTAAGCGTAGGTTTGTAAAAGGTAATGAGGTTTGAATTATTTGATTATAAGGGCTTATTAGATGTTAAAAATGAGGCAAAGAAAAGGGAAAAAAGGTATAAAAGGGGTCAAAGGGGGAATACTGTCATTTTCCTCCCTTTGCCCAATTACAATTGTTGCCTCAAAAGGAAGGGAACCACCATTTTTGCTTCTTTCATCACAATTTTTAGCCTATTTTAGTGCATTTAAGCCTCAACTTTAATCCTCCATGGCCTCTACACCTCATTTCTAGCTTTAGATTTGCAAAAAAAATCAAAGGAATCGACTCATTTCATGTTTGGTGAATTATAACTCAAGTTTGATCGAGTAAGATTTTGTAAAGTTTAATATTTTCCCTGTGTTCCCTAGGTGCCCAAGAGCATGTTTGCATTGTCAATTTTTTGTTTTAATGTCTAGTTGATTTTATATGAATTTTTATGTATTGAGTTTATAATGAATAGTTATGAAACCTGACAAAACTCAAAGTAAAGGCAAGGAGAAGGCTTAGATGGTCCTTGTAGGTGTATTTCGACTCTAAAAGTAAGTGTAATCGAAACAAATTATGCAAGTTAGTATATGCCTTAACATATGTGTATTATGTAAATGTGTATGTTTATATGTAAATGAGCAATTATGATGAGTAATGTTTTATAATCATGTTAAATGACATTATGTATGCACCTTGAAGCATTTAATATGATGGAATTATATATGTGTCATGTATTGAATTTGCTGGTTAAATGGCCTAAAGGCATGTATGTATATGTATGTCTCATATATGCATGCTATTGATGATGTATGTCTATAAATTGATGTATATGATTAAATAGACATGACATAATATGTGCAACATAAGTGAATGGTGTTTATGAGTGTTTTATATGCATTTATATATATGTGCATTCCATATAATCCATGACCATATATATAATGATGTTGACATGTAATGATATACATAAAGTAGTGGAATGCAAGATGTATGTATGCATGAAGGAATGGCCAAATGCTTTGATATGTTCATTGTGGATGTTCATTATGTGTTTTAATATGCATATGACATAATAAAAGCTTGTGCAGTGCATGAATGATATGGACATGAGATTTCCAATTTTATGCTTTGTGATGTCATTTTAGTTGAAGCATATGGTGTGCCATGTTTCCTTGTAGTTTTCTTTATGATAATATGTTAAGATGATCATATTATTGATGTTATGTTAATAAGACACATGTTATGAAGAGAAAGATGAAAGAATAATGGCATAATGCATTTTTATGAGTTTATGCTAAAAGATGGCTTTGATGTGACATTTTCTTGACTTATAAGGTATAAGCATGTTAAAATGAAAGATAATATACATTTTTCCTAGTTTAGTCATTAGTTGGCCAAAGAAATTAATTAAAAGTTATGTTAAACTATCTTAATTAGGTGAAATTAAAAGTAAATTTGGTCAGTAGCTCATACAAGTAAACAACTTAGTCATATAGGTTAGTCGATTAACTAGGGGTGATAGCAACTGCTAGGGTACTTTGGTACCTCTATAAACTTCAAGTTGTGATATTTGAATCATTAGTTCATTACATAGCCTTTGGGTTGTGATGCTTATTGGCCTATAGGTCTTATGATGATTTGTGACCTTTGGGCCAGATGCATTTTGATCTTCA
>CANXYI011799612.1:0-13397 GCA_948208565.1 Hura crepitans
ATGCTAAAATTGTAAATTTTCCTATTCAACCCGGGTTCGATTCACGGTTCAACCAAATTTTTTTCGGTTCAATCCAGGTCATTCCAATTTTTTAACAATTTCGATTTTTCTACTTAACCGAACCGAATCAGCTGTCGATTCTCGATTAAACCGGTTCGATCCGATTTTAATAACTATGCTCCTTAGTCAATCCCATAGTACAATGTTCGTTCTTCTTCACATTATATTTCTTTTTTTTAAAAAAAAAAGATATTATAATTTTTAGTTAAAAAAATTAAAAAAGTAATTCGATTTCAATTTCCAGAGGAGTTATCACATACAAGCAAGTCTGCAGAACCAAATATGACCGCGTAAAGAACTTACCGCTTCTAGAAGTATTCATGCACAACAGCAACGCCTCAGCCGAGAAATATTTTCAATATTCTTTCTTAAAAGGAAATAAACAGAAAGTAAATAAAAAAAATCTTATGCAGTCCAAGAAGTATTTACAATTGAGACATGTTTGCTTTTAAGATGATAAAATTACAGTATTTTTATTATTGGATACAAAAATATTATTTGCGTATAAAAATAAACTTTAGCTAAGTCTAAATTTTTTTTAAACAAAAATATAAATAACAAATTTTTAAATAATTGAAGTCCGCTTTCGTTTAACACAGTTAACACGTGTTCAGTAAATTAGAATAAATTTACCATACCTTTCACCATTTTTACTTTTTAATTATTAAAAATTTAAATTATGAACTGAAAATAAGAAGAATTAAAATCGGAGAAGCAGACCAAATGAAATTCGGGAATAGTGTATGAATTGCACATCTAAGCTTCAGTTAAAAGCAGCTCTGGTTGAAAAAAAAAAGCAGCTATAGCCCACAAGACAGCATGAATGCTGTCATCAATCGGAAGAGTTTGGTCCACCATCTCAAATTCATATTGGCAAAAAAAAAAGGGAAAAGATTTCTTTTGAAAAGGGTATCCTCCTCTTCATTTATTTAAATTATTAATAAATTATTTCTGTTCCGAGATTGGGATCTGATTTTTTTTTTCTAAAAATCTAAAATAATTTGTAACGGACAGCCTCCTAATGTTGTCCCTGCTTTAGATGATTAGATCTATACATCCAGAAGAAAACGCTCAAAAAAAAATTCACGACAGTGGATGAAGTAATCGACAGTAAAATAAATTTCATTTAATATGTTATTATTAATATTATATTTATATTTATGAGACAATAAATAACTTTGGATATTTTATCGCATTGTCTTTTTTTTTTTTTTTCACCAGCATATACAGATCTATTATTGGTGTCCGTTTTTAAATGAATAGGTATCTGTCCTTGGCAATTGATTTTTGCTTTTGTGAAAAAATGAATTCCCATAATAGTAATCCGAAAGATAAAGAGAGGGTAGAGCAGTAAATTCGATTTCTTTCCAACTTACAACTCGGTACACGTCTCAATTTCTATTTTCATGGTTCATGACCTCTAATTTGCTATTACACGTGTTTATGTATAGTATTGGCATTGACACGCGCATGGCGCGTGCCATTTTCCTGTTCACAGACGTCAAACCACTTAACCATTCTACAACAGGATAAAAGAGAGAGCCGCCCTCTTTCGTTTTTTCTTACACAATGGACTCTCTTACTCTCTTCTGCACAGGAGCTTTCCTCGCTGTTGGCCTCTACTGGTTCGTTTGCATTCTCGGTCCAGCGGAGATAAAAGGCAAACGTGCTGTAGATCTATCCGGCGGCTCGATCTCCGCCGAGAAAGTCCGAGACAACTACAGGCAGTACTGGTCCTTCTTTCGCCGCCCCAAAGAGATCGAAACCGCCGAGAAAGTTCCCGATTTTGTGGACACTTTTTACAACTTGGTTACCGATATATACGAGTGGGGATGGGGCCAATCCTTCCACTTCTCTCCTTCTGTACACGGCAAGTCCCACCGTGAAGCTACGCGCCTTCATGAGGAGATGGCCGTCGATCTAATCGATGTAAAGCCAGGAGATCGAATCCTGGACGTTGGATGTGGCGTGGGTGGGCCCATGCGTGCCATCGCCGCTCACTCACGCGCCAATGTCGTCGGAATCACCATCAACGAGTATCAGGTGAATCGTGCGCGTTTGCACAACAAGAAAGCTGGTTTAGATTCACTGTGCGAAGTCGTGTGTGGAAATTTCCTGGAGATGCCGTTCCCGGACAACAGCTTCGACGGCGCGTACTCGATTGAAGCTACATGCCACGCGCCGAAGCTTGAGGAGGTTTATGCGGAGATCTTCCGAGTGTTGAAGCCTGGATCTCTCTACGTGTCCTATGAATGGGTCACAACTGACATGTACAAGTCTAGTGATCCTGAACACGTGGAAATCATTCAAGGCATTGAAAGAGGAGATGCATTGCCTGGACTGAGGAGCTTCGCCGACATTGCAGAGACTGCGACGAAAGTCGGTTTTGAGGTGGTAAATGAGAAGGACTTGGCGAAACCACCGGCGCTGCCATGGTGGACGAGGCTGAAGATGGGAAGGATCGCCTACTGGAGGAATCACATTGTCATCACTATACTGGCTGCCCTGGGAATAGCGCCCAAAGGAACCGTCGATGTTCATGAGATGCTTTTCAAAACAGCCGATTATCTCACCAGGGGCGGGGACACCGGAATTTTCACTCCGATGCACATGATTCTCTGCAGAAAACCTGAGAAACCTTTAAATTCTTAACTTCGAAAGGTTGAGGTAACAAGACCTGGTATTATTTATGTTGCAGTAACTCTATTCTACCCTTTTCCCATTGTGACTTTAGGCTTTTGTTTTTCCTTTTTAATTTTTAGGTATTTTTCCTCTTTTAAATCTTGATTTTTGTTATGATCCTTTGTATTTTTGTTTTGGAATTTATTTGAATTTTCATGGCTGGATCTCTCTGGGGTTTCTCTTGTTTGTCAAAGAATGAAGAGGTAAAAAATATTGCAGCAGTATTATTTTGTTCTGTTTATTTCAAATATATGTGATCATTAGCTTGAGTAGTCGTCACAGTCCGCGGGAGTGATGATACAGTTGGATGATGTAAATCTGGAAATGGTTGGTGATGAATGGACATAAATTTGTGGACATAAGTTGAACATATGCAGTGCTTTTACTGAAAAACAATTGAAGGATTGAAAACTCAATTTGTGACTTTTGTCAGAGTCCCTTGAGAGCTACATATCTGTGTAGACTCTAATTGTTCCTCATGGGGAGAGGATGCGAATGATGGCGTCCATATTTTATTTAACCGTCAAGATCTTGGGAAAAATGCATCAGAGGATGCAGCATTTGTAGTGTCGTGTGAAAGATGCTGCATATGGTGTGTATAATGGTCGAAATTAAGGTGCTGACTTGGACAAAAAGGAAAGAGAAGGAATTTGACAGAAGTAAAAATAAAATATGTAAAATGCAACTTAAGTTCAAGGGCTGATGGGAGCAGGAAATTACGACTCTGTTTATGAAGAATGTTATGTGAGAATTTTACCAAAGATTCACATATATAACAGAATTCTAATATGAAGAATATCTACTTTAATAGAGAAATGGAAGGCCAGATAAAAGTGAAGAGGTTGGGGACGTGTGATAGGTGAAAGGAAGAAAAGTTGGTAATGAGTTGTGGGGGGTCAGACAAGGCGCACATGGATTAGATATAGAAAGGCACTTTTGTAAAGAGAAGGCTTAGTTGGCCATTACTGGATCTTGACTCGTGCTTTTGTTGTCTGCTTGCTTGCTCACTTCTGTCTGGATTCCGCCAAATTGCTTCAGTTGTAGATTTTGTCATCTTTTCCATTTTTTTTTTAATGTAGCTCTTGTGGACTTGGTGTACAAGTGACCACAGACCACTTTTATAGATATGTTAACTTAGAGAAATAATATAATGAAAAATAGGTTAAAAATGAGTGAAGATAAATCAAAAACTCAAAATAGAGAAGCATGGAACCTAAAAATCTGCTATGAGAAGTCCTAGTAATTTTCCAATTAATGCTTATGAAATTTAAAAGTTTTTTATAGAATAAATTAAAAATAGGTGATTAGTGTAAATTTCAATGATCATATGTGCAAATTACCCAAATAGTTCCAATCCCTCAATAATAATAATAATAAGTTAATAACAACAATCTCTATTTTCATATTAAATATTAGACCAAATTAGTATCCAACATTCAATTTAGAGACAATTTACCTAAAAAAAGAAGATATATTTTTCCTTTTGGACCAATATTATTGAATGTTTTTCTTAATTTAATTTAAAAGTTCAAGGGGCAAGTTTACTGTTGCCAAAAAAAAAAAAGAAGACAAACTGAGGCATGTGCACCGTACACTAACGATGAGAATTGATAAGAGAAAGCTAGGAAGTAGGCAGGGCCATATTTTCAAATTGGGGAAATTTTAAATTTGAGGGCCATGTTGCTTCTTCTATTTAAAAGAAGCTTCAGGACCAGAATCACCTGGTCATTATTTAATGGATCCAGATCACATAAATGTAGAGAAGCACTTGATCCTGCAAATCTAGAATGAAATCTTCAATTAATCCTTTTGATTTCTATGCTCAAGCACCTTGTGAATGTGTACGGTGATTGGAGGAAGGAGCAGAGCCTAGAGAATGTGGCTGGCAGTGATAATTTATTAGCTCTCCCTCAATTAGAAAGGTGGGCTGAATTTGAAGGGTGGATACGTGTATATATTTATGGAAAGATCATTATATGAGGCATTGAATATGGGTGAATCACAGTACTAGTTGAGGAATATTTTTTGTTCAGTTTGTACTTGTAATTTGCAAATTTTAACTTTTGTAAAAGTTTTTGCTTGTCAGGCGACTTGACTGTGCGACAAAGCAAGTTTTACTGCAAGGAAATCTGTAGTTCCAACTCCCAACTAACCAAATGATCTCCTGATGTTCCTGTACTCTTTAGTAGGTTTGAACATTAATATTATGTCTAAGACACAAACATACGGATAAGATGCTTCCCAGTTTACGCTTTCGATTAATTGTGCATTTCTATACAGGTTTACATAGTGCATTAGAAAAAAGAGGGGGTTCTCCCTAGTTGACCCAAACAAAAAATTGGGCTTTACCATAATAAAATGTATGATTTTTGCCTCACGATTCAGAAGCCACACTGGTCGCCAGCCTAAGCTGAGCTTGATTTTCACAATTTCAGAGATTGCGTGGCCCATTTTGTTGAAGCCCACAAGTTGTAAGAACTAAGAAGAATGGGTTTACATGGTTTGGGAGAGAAAAGGAGCTTACATGGTGATTCTGACTCGTAAGAGACTTAAGAGTACTCGTAAGAGATCAAAAGAATGATAAAAATCTCTAGTCCCACCAAAAATTTGTGGATAACATTCCCAAAGCCAATGAGTGGCCAGCATTTTTGGTCAATAAGATTTGTTAAATAACTGAAGAAATCTTACATTCTTTCTGTATGCTACTCAAGAGTTTCATCTCTCTGCTACTGGCTTCAGATTATTTCCCATGGCTACAATCTCAAATTTCCTATCAAAACCACCACCATCTCTTTCCAGCATCCCAAGATCAAGCTCCCTGTCCTTCCATGTCTCTTTTCTATTACCCAAACCAAACAAACCTCAGGCACTGAAACTAGAAACCAACAGAGCACACTTCACTATTAAAGCCACAGCTGCCCCTGACACCAAGAAACCTCTCAACGATGAGAAAGTAATTAAAATTCACAGCAAGGAAGAGTTCGACGAAGCTCTTAGATCTGCGAAGAACAAGCTTGTGGTCGTCGAATACGCCGCCAGCCACAGCGTTAACAGCAGCAAGATTTACCCTTTTATGGTGGAGCTCAGCCGGACCTGTAACGACGTGAACTTCCTCCTCGTAATGGGAGACGAATCGGAGAAGACGAGAGAGCTTTGCAGGAGAGAGAACGTAGACAAAGTTCCACATTTTAGCTTCTACAAAGGCATGGAGAAGATCCACGAAGAGGAAGCTATAGGGCCAGATCAGCTAATGGGAGATGTTTTATACTACGGGGACAACCATTCTGCGGTGGTGCAGCTGCATTCTAGAGAAGATGTGGAGAAATTGATGGATGATCATAAGACTGATTATAAGCTGATTGTGCTTGATGTGGGATTGAAGCACTGTGGGCCATGCGTGAAGGTTTATCCATTGGTCGTAAAGTTGTCGAAGCAGATGTCAGATTCGGTGGTGTTTGCGAGATTGAACGGTGATGAGAACGAGAGCTGCATGGACTTCTTGAGGGATATGGATGTGATAGAGGTTCCTACTTTCTTGTTTATCAGAGATGGAGAGATTTGTGGAAGGTATGTTGGGTCTGGTAAAGGTGAGCTTATTGGAGAAATTCTTAGATATGAAGGAGTTAAAGTGACTTAATTCTCTTTATACACTCCAAATTTCTTATAATTAATTCTTGTTGATTATACTTCCAATAATTAATGGAAATAAATAAATACATAAAAAAAAAATCACTATTTCGAATTTTGGACTGTATATTTTTGCCTGTGAATTATATAAGCTAGTTGTGCAATGCATATGCCTTGTTTAAATAGTTTCAAGACTTGCTAACTCTTATATCATACCACAAACTCTTTCACAAATACTCACACCACCAACTCCACACACTCAGGCCGTCTACGAGTTATTTATAAACTCACCGTGAATTATAAACTTACTGCAAATTGATTTTTTAAATAAATACGTTGTAAAGGGAATAAATAATAGATACAATCCATTACAAAATTATATTAATTTTATAAAAATATGTTAATCCTTATATTCTATATCACAAATTCTTCCACAAGCCATGTGGAGTAGCATGTGTTTGTAAAAAGAAAAAAAAGAACAGATTCAGACTCAAATCCCTGCCCCCTCCACTGAGCGCAGAAATATGTTTTTCTTCCCAGAGTTGAAAAATATATGTTGATGAAAAAGACCAAAATATTAATAATAATTAAACTGTGAAATTTGATGCACCAATTAGCAGAATCTTTGATGGTTGGCCAAGCATTATACATTTTCATGGGAAAGACACACAAGAAAATTAATGGAATAAGAAAGCATCAAGGGGATTGATTTTTACGACAATTATGATCTTATTCTTGAAAGAATGACAACGAAGATAGAATGCGCTAATTTTCGATGATTCTGATCTCATTGATTAACTTGATCTATGGAAATAAACTTATAATGAGGAAAGAAAATCTGCTTCCAAATTTTATTGCCATGTTTCTGTTTTACTCAGAGAGCCGTTGCTTGGACTATTGTTATATATAATGCTCAATTGAGTGTGTTTGGATTATTAATTATTTTGATTCTTTTCTATTTTATTTTAACTTATTATTTAACAATTCAGAATTACAAATCATTCGATTTGATTTTTATCGTATTTTTTTTAAAAAATAGTAAATTATACCAAAAAAATGAGAAACTATGTAATCTATGTAAATATTGTAACTACAAAACTGTGTATTATGATATAAAGAACAATACATAACAATCTATTATCAACAATGCTGTCTAGCAATCCAAACAACATTCTGTAAATTCGTAAAATACGAACTAAAACGTTATTTCCTTTGCGATTGAAACTAGCACATTAGAATGTTTCTTGATTTATACTTATGCCCATTATTGACATTGGGACACTGAAGAAGCTAAGAGAAATCAATTTACCTTTCCTTCATAGTTAAAGAAAATGAAGAAATAATGTTGAAATTGGGATACAATTTTTGAATTCTGAAAAATAACTATTCGATAATATGCGAACAATAATAATAAATAAATAAATAAATAAAAGAAGATGTTAAGCCATTGATTAGATTGCAAATGGTTTTGGGTTTTTATTTTTCCCCTGAAAATCTAATCCAGAGAAAAAAATAAGCGCTATTCTTATATATTGATTTCGCTAATCACATCATAGTCTACAGTTCTTTTTTTTTTTTTCTTGAGCACATACATCATCATATCCGTATTTTTGACTCCAAATGCTGCTCCTGGGAATTTATAGACGTATCAGTAAGAAAAGACTTTTAACTCTACAAAGAAGCAAGAAAAATACAAAATGAATATAAACAAATATGATTTATCTTTTTTTAATAAGAGATCTCAAGTTCCAATTTTAATAATAAAGCATTTATAAATATTTAGTAGAAAGTATTTTACTTTTTTATAATTTATTTAACGTAAATTTAAATTAATTAAATTAATGAATTTCGGATAAGAATGAATTATATATATATTCGTGATCCGCCACAAATGCACAAATTGATCCAGAACTGCTATACATAGCCACGGACCACAGTTTAATTTATGTTGGTATATTTCAATGCTGGCAGCTGGACATTGCTGTGAGCGCACATTCAATTCTGAAACGTGTAACACTGAAAATTTTGCCCGTTCATTAATTAGCTGGATTGACATAGAATAATTGGACAAAATGATATTTTAATACATACCACAATATGAAGATTTTATTTTTCTTATTTGGCAATAAAATTCTTTGTTTTGAGGATTATAAAATATCTTTCATTTTTTATATGGAATTTATTTTTCTTGGAATTTGACAATGAGAATTTTAGAACTTTTTCCTTTTCTTGATATCCCCTCAAATTAGAAAAAGAAAATCTCAAAATTTTTAACTAGTATTACCTTTAAAATCTTTCCTTTCCAAATCTATCATATCCCGTCTTACCTCTTAAAGCCCCAATCCAGTAAAACAAAATATCATTAATCTTTATTCTTGACTCCAAGTATTATAAATTTTAAAAAAAAAATTTATCCAGGGCTGATATATATTAGATCGATTCAATTACAAACCGTCACATATATAAAATTTTATTATTTTATATACTTATCAAATTATAATTGATAATTTATCATGGATTATAATAGAGTAATTTTATGGAAGCAAATTTCTCATTGGTTTCAAAAAATATCACAAATTAATTGGTACCCAATTTATTTGTTAAGGAAGCAAAATATTCATTTTATTGAAGACAAAGAAAAAGGAACACTAACGAATTTCTCGTAGTAATTTATGGACAAAAACATACATCAATCTATCCAATTTTAATTTTTTACATGAACATATCTCACTTTGTGCTTCTCAATCTTCTAAGATTAACGAAATTAATGTATTATGAAAGAACCAATTATTTTAAAATTTCTATAAACAATTGAACAAAAAAAAAAACCCCATTAAGCTGTTCTGACCATTAAATTCAATTGAAGTGGCTTAGGGGGATCCATAGTTCTTCTCTTCCATAGATTAACTTCTTTCCTTGGCTGTGTGGACGTCACATCTGGACCCAACACTATAGGAGCCGAAAAAGGAATTGTCACTTCTTCTTCTTGATCACTTTGCATCCCTTCATCATCATCGGAATATGAATTCCGGTGCTTGGATTCCACCGGTGCAGCCTGAGCCGACCAATCAAAGTTGGCTAGTGTATCACGACCACTTGCAAATCGTTTCATTTGACTCAAACCAGGTGCTCTATCAACGGAATTCGCGGAAAGTGGCTGCTTATCATAAACAGAAGCATCAGATCTTCTTCTTCCTTCTGTTTTCGAAGTTCCAAACAGCTTTTGAATGGCGGATCCATGTTTCTTGATCTGCGGAGAAGATACAGGCTTCGTTTCTTGAACACGAGAAGTGCGCTTATTAGCATCTTTCTTCATAGTCTTCTTCTTGTGCTTAATTTGGCCCATGCAGGAGATCTTCGGAGATGTAGGTTCTTGTGTCTCGAAGCTGCTCTCGCCGGCGCCATTCTTGGATTTCCGGCGAGCTTCAACGGGGATTATAGATATGATTGGACCAGAAAATCCTTTACCGACATGAGGTTTAACTCTGTGGTGAAAATAACTATCTGATCGTTTATCTCTGCTGGGACTGAAAGGAGGGTTTTGAAAATAAACTGCGGAGGCTGCTTTTGGTAGAAACTTAAAGATGCTGTTCTTTGGCTTTGATGGTTGTTTCTCCATAATATTTTCTGACTGTTTCCCACGAAATTAAACGTTAAACACTTTATATATATAAGAGAGGAGATATTAGAGGATAATTGTTGACCGCGTCGGGAGATAGGTTTGGTCAAAAGGGAAGGTGTGACTTAGCAAACCAAGTTTGGCTATGAAAATTAATTAATTAATTACAGCTTGCTATGATTATGAATTATATTGCAGGTTTCCGCCTTCTGGCCTCTAATTTCGTTATGTTTTCAAAATTTTTTAAGCTTTTAAATCGCGGGCAGAGCTTACAAGTTACCATAGTTAATTGCTATTCGGTCTTTAATTAATCATTTTTAACTGTTTTGATTAAGAGGAAGTTGAAATGATCTATGTGCGGTCCGGCCGGAGCCTTTCCTTCGGCTTTCTACGTTATCCGTCTATGACTTTGATCTAATCATCAGAGGTTACACGTGTATTAAAGTCGGTGGTTGACAACAGGAGGAAAATTTCGAAGAGTAAAACCAAACGGATAACTGCGTTTTAAATTGAAATGTAGTCCATTACTTGTAAAAATTTACTATTTTGCTAACTGTTATTCATTTTTTTATTGTATTTTTTAATAAATTTAAATTAAAAATATATATTTTAACATATTTATTAATTTTTATAATATAATTTTTAATTTGACTGTGGGTTTAGTTCACTTTCCGAATAGAGTAGGCTGGCATTTATTGATTTATGAGGTTTTGAGAAATTCAGTTTTCTATAACAAAGGGACTATATTGTATACGCATATTATTTACATCAAAGATACTTTCAAAAAAAAATAAATATAAAAGATTTTGATTTTCCATCCAACAGATAATTAATAATTTATCAGTAGGTGGATGATGGATAAGAAGAGTAATTTTTCTCTTTTTCTTTTTTTTGTGGGTAGTTGATACATGTACTAAATCTAATAGATGTAGAAGAATCACCTAATTTTGGATCTTAATTTACAAGTCTCCAACAAGGAAACTTCCCAGATCCTAATCTCCCTGTACTAAACACGTAATTACTCATGTCTCTAGTGATAATATTTTCAGGACCTCTTTTTTTTATATATATAAAATGATTATTTATTTTTATATTCTGACTTGCCTAAGTTTCTTATATGTGTGTGAAATGACAGAATCCATTTATGAATCAGATAAATTAAATAATATATTATTTCATACCAAATTTTATTTTTATTGCCGAATATAGATTAAAGTGATTGTAAAAATATTTTTTTCTAAATGTAAAACTTTATTATTGTTTTGGTTAATAAATAAAATATTTGGATAAATTCTACGAAATTTTATAGGAATACTATTAATCCGAAAATTGAAGAGTGCAATACTCTAATTAGGGTCTAGAGGTCTGGATCATAAAATAAATTTGATTAGGTACGGATTAGTATCTCTTTCAAGAAACATAAACGCACAAGGTACTGTTAATCTAATTATTGTATAATAAATTAATAATAATAAAAATAAATGGTGTTAGTGAAGTCAACAAAAAGCTACGCATTTCACACCAAAAAAATACATATATTACACGTTAATTGTTTAACACATGGCATGTGGATATTAAAATAAAACACATCATTCAGATAAAGCGTGAGAGAGAAAACAAAGAGAAAATTTTTACAGTAAATTATTCTATGCTATATTTTAATTTTTCCATTTTTCCCCAGTTACTAACATATAATACATTATAAATTACCTTAAAAAATTATATAATTTTTTTTTTAAATTATAGTTTGTCGTGGGACTGGTAGATTCGTTGCCAAGAGCATGTGACAATGAGGCGTGGGGTACAACAGTATTCGTCTTAACTATTTGGCCTGTTCTTCTTGTTGCCATTTTCGGGTTTGTCGGTTCCAGTGCTTGTAAATTTTAAAAAATAATTAAAAAATTTGTGGACTTAAATTGAAGCCTCACTTCATTTTTGTGAGTATTTCATAAGATGATTTGAATTTTATTATATTATTTAATATTTATTTATAGTTATTTTCATGTACAAGTAATGTGCCTAATTTTTTAAATGACATTTAGTAATCAAAATCTATTAATTTAATTAATTTGAATTTACACAAATTAAAATAACAAAAGAGATAAATGCTATCTACCGAATATTTAAAAAATATTTCATACTTAAAACATAAAATCTAAAAATTCTAATTAAGAGAATAAAACTTCATGCCATCTCATTTTATTGCATGAGATAGTAATCTGCCAACGTCTAGTACGGTTTACGGAATTTCTATTTTGATTTACATTTGGAACATAATTAATACGATGGATTACATGATAAGTGAGGTGTCAAACGTATTAGTGTAAAAATATGAAATTTAATGGGAAAAAGGTTTAGATTAAATTAGAATACGTTTGGTGCATGTGAAAATTAAGTATATTAAATTAAAAGTCAAGCATTGAAAGGTGGAAAATTTCAGTGATCTTCTTGTCCTTACTTAGCCGTATTTCAATTTAGATGTGGAATTTATCAAATTGCAATTTGCATACCTACCAGGTTTCTGGCTAGATTTTGATGGCTGTGTATGTGTTCATGGATTGAAATGTGTTGACTGTGCATACTTACGCGAGCTACCCGCTGTATATATTTACGTTTTGAATTTTCTATCATTTTCGATGCGATAATATTTATATTGATTAAATATAAATGTAGACTTATATAATCTTTATTTTGAATATAGATTAATAATTCAATATGTGCAAAATAATCTTTTGCTTCGTCTTCATCGTTTAGCTTATCTATTATTTTACGTTCTACAACCATAAATTTATTTTCTTTTTTATTTGTCCGCCATATAAGTTAATATATATATATATATATATATAAAACAAATTTATTTCAAATTTATTCGTATTTAATATTTGTATTATCAATATTTTTAATTATTATTTTTATTTTATAATTATACTCCTTTTTTTTTGAAAGAATTTTATAATTTTATAATTATACTCTAATCAATGTAAAAATATATTAAAAATTACAGAATTTTAATTTTATTAATTAATTTTATTTTTCCATAAAAAGAATTAATTTTTTAATTTATATGAAAAAAAAAACCTTATTGTTTAATTCGTAAGAAAGGTCCGCCATGTATCCTATAATGAAACGACATGTCAACCTCATAAGACCATTGGGCAGACAAATGCATAGGAAACGACGTCATTTTGTCACGAAGGAAGATTACTAGTGTACGCGGCCTTCTTCCTGTGCGTCTGGACTCTGTGGAAGTTTGGAAGCTCTCCAGTTCCCGCTTTAATCCCGAATATTGACATAAAACCCTAAAACTGATCTTCCACTTGTCTCCGCTCAAGGTATGTCGAGATTCTTTATCATTTCAATCTCTTATCACCAGATAACACGAAGCCCTTATTTTAGCTTCGGATATTTT